>JAGDQP010055048.1:0-13224 GCA_022664845.1 Lepisma saccharinum
TTTTCGTTTTACGTCAATTATTCAAAATTCATTGCTGGTAAACAAAACTTTCACGGACCAAAGTTCGTATCATCCTTCAATAAAAGGTTCAATTAATTTTAAGGAAATGTTAGTAATAACTTCAGGATTATGTACAGACACTTTTGGGACATTATTCTGTCCCAAAAGTGTCTGCACACAATCCTCAGGTTACTAGTAGCATATATTTAAAACTAATTGTACCCTTTATTGAAGGACGATACGGACTTTGGTCCGTGAAAGTTAAATTTTGTTTACCAGCAATGAATTTTGAATAATTGACGTAAAACGAAAAAGGCGGGAAAACTCACTGCGACAGATAGTCCAAAGATATGCTGTAATATATGGTGTACCATTGGACGTTACCATCGAGGGAATCAAGGCAAATACAGAATGTGAGTTACCCATACTAATTATTCAACGCTTGAAGATGAAAATTTTAAGTGATAACAATGGGGCTACTTTAGTTGACACGAAAGTGATAGAGTTTACACTAGAAACGCAGGAGTTGCCGGAATAGGGAGAGATTCCCAGTTAAATGTAGAACCAGAAAAGTGCGACAATGTGACCTTTGTAAATGTTAACGACATTTCAGTAGTGAGTGCAAGGGTAAAAGAAAACGTGGTGTCTGTGCAATGAAATACCCTTTAGGGCCGTGTAGCAGCCCTATGAAATGTTTGCACTGTCAATCCACCTCGCACCAGGCTGGTCATTCTTAATGTCCAGAATACATACTACAGCAAAACAATTAATATGGCAAATGAGAACATCACTTACAGGGAAGCAAGACAAAAGGCATTGCTAAAGAACATCAACCAACAGGAAATTAGACCCTTGTACTCACAGGCAATAATAAATAGACCAATTACGACCACAACATATACACAGAACAAATCAATATCTAATAGATTAGTACCAGAAAACAAACTACAAATCTCTGGTGATCAGACGACACATGCAGAAACTTCGGATAATGCAGTTGGAGAAAAAGGTAATCGATTCGCCCCAAAGACAAACAAAGAAACCAAATCTTTCAAGTCATAATAGTAAACCAAAGACTGACTTTAAGTTCTCAAGCAAGAAAACACATGCAACTCGTATAAATCAAAGAAGCAGGCACACTAGTTCAACCCATGATGATACATCCTCGGAGGAAGATATTCAGATAAATAGCAACGCTCATTATGAACAAATACAAGTATTTAGAAATGTAGAGGAAAATTCACAAAGGTTTAATTCAATTCAAGATACATCAGGTTCTAAACATCATCTTGTAAATGAATTGATCAGTTTATTCTCTCTTATCAGCGACAAGTTATTTAATGACCCAATATTACCAAATCGCAAGCAAATTGTAGATCAGTACCAACAAATCATGAGACCAACGGCATTATGTAAAAATAGAACAGTGTATACTTATGACTTAAAATGATTAACATGTGTTTTGATCTATGAGATTTTTTTTTGTTTGTTTCGATCAATTAAAAAATGAAATAGAATGGAATGATCATGGCATGATAAACCAATGTTAAAACGAAAAATACAGCTGTAAGCTGAGGAATTATTATACATATAATAATCAATGTTTTGTTAAGTATGAAATGTGATTCATTGAAGTTTAAGTAACTTAAATCTTGGAGATTTAAGCACAATAAATAATGATGGTAAAAGTAATTGATCTAAATACTTCCTTGCTGTAGGACTCGAATATAGAATTATAATAATAAGTCTATATGAGGAATTTGGGAGTAACTTTGGATGAAGGTAGATTAAATATGAAAGATATTATCTAACCTACGGCGATATATATATTACACATTTCAAAGAGAACCGAAGTAAACATATAGTACTATTTAAGTATAGATGCTCTACCGGCTTATTTGTAAAAAAGGAACGTAACAAGTGATAATCCAAGACCCTCTTGAGAACTCGGAAGAATAACTTCATAAAATTTTGATGTGCGAAGCACTAATTTTCTAATTATGGTTGTAATTTCATGCTTACTTAAAGCAAACAAATTAAACTTTGTTTTTTCGAACTATAATTAAGTAATATAGTGGTGATAATTAAGTAACATGAATTCCGAAAATAACATAGAAGAGAGGAGCATTCAAGAGAAGAATGATACAATCGAAGTGCTGCAAAACGTGCAGACTAAATCAGATACCTTCAAGATAAACAGATAGAGTCTCATACCAACAGTATGTATTAGGAGAAAGTATTAGTAATGAAAACAAAAGGATTTCTTGCCAATAGATATTAGTAATAATCAAAATGAAGCTCTACAAGAGAAGAAAACACCGATTTAATTGTCCCAATACACATTGCAAGCACATTTTCCAGACCACGTAATTGTATACAGACAGAGTGTCCCCGGAAATAATAGTGCAAACTTCTGGTGGTGATTATTTACGTCAAAAAAATTCTTTTGAAGAAATTTAAAATTATGCGTTGTTTCGGAGCTATGATAACGTGTTGTTATGGGAGCATTGTCCCTAATGACATCATAGCTCGATACATAATATCGTAAATCGCGTTGGCTTAACAAATCACACTGGAAGTAGTACCCGATATAACTAGTTAAGCAATGTTTGTGATTGAGGGAGTGTTACATAGAAAGGTTTCACAACCTAAGAATTTTTATTGTTAAGGAATTCAGTTGTTTAATAGGGCCCTGTCCTTCAATAATAAGGAAGGTAATTCAATGCATGCGTTGTTTTTCTTATCAACAAGGTACTCAAAGCTGCAGAGGTATCGAAAAATATCGTCTAGTGGACAAAATTCACATTCAGGAGAGTGTTCACAGGTCCTTAAATGTGTATATTGCAATCTTCCTGTTCACTGTAGTGGATATCCTGAGTTAAAATACTGCTAGAAGCCAATCAAGTAGTGACCACAGACAGTATTTCTTATCGCACAGCCACAAAAATTGTGAAAAGCTAATAAATCGAAATATTGTTACAAGAGCTCCGCACTCACTCATAGTTAAAACGAAAGAAAATGACAATTACGTAGATAGAAATAGAATATCAGTAAGTAACAGATTAGTATCAGTAGCACTACAAGTAAAATTTCTTAAAAAACAACAAAAACTCTGTTCAAAATTCGAATGCAAAAAAAAAAAAAAGCCTACAGTTAGTCAGATTTGAGAGCAAGCTATCAATATTGAGAAATCCTAAATAAAAGGGGAAAATTGTGTTAGTAGTAGTCTAAATCGCCGTTTCTCAACCTGTGGTCCGATTGGATGGGACAAATAGTCCGTAGCCAAACTTAAAAAATTAATTCTAATTTCATTAAATTAAAAATACCCGAACAAAACACAATAATATTTTAAAAATGAATAACAATTGTTCAGATAATATAAAGGTTAAATACAATTATTATGTTAACAATCGCTTATTAGGCACCCAAATGTCAGTAAAACCCATACAGTTATTTAAAAAAAAACTAGGTCCACAGAAGTTAGTGGTTCGTAGAACTGTTTCCGACATATTACTGATCCTTGGATTTATAAAGGTTGAGAAATACTGTTCTAAATATAGGTAACAAAACTGACAAAAGTAATGATATACTATTAGCCAATCGTAGAAAATTGCGTTCCTCAAAAACATACAGACAATAACATATTTCCAAGAACAAGGCCAGAACAATACATACATATATATAGCCTAGAACGAAAGCGTTAATCAATAGACCTTTAATTGTTCCACGACCTATAGTAAAAGTGATAGAAATATTATCAGACACACTAGACATATTTTTCACAGATATAAGTCATCCACAATTTAAAGTATCGATATTCAAGTGCCGACCCATCATGAAGATCTTAACCAGGCTGTTCGGAAATACGCAATAGAATGATCAAAGTACGGGAAACTTAATTCTTTTTTATTAACTCATGCATAATCTAAAGTATTAATATCTAAGTGCAGACATAATGGAAAACTTAACCAGATTATAAAAAAATGCACAATAGATTTTAACAAAAGTTAAGGTAACTTTATGAAAAAGTGTGTCTGATGAGCCAAGCAGTTAGTTAGCTGGTGAAACTGTTACACGATTTTTGTTTTTAATTAAAACGTAATGTTTTGCTCAGCATTTACGTTATTTTATCTTTTATATGAAAAACTTTTATATTTTTTTTTAATGCATTTCTTAGTGTTTTCATTCCACTTCCTTTTTGTTTAAAATAATTGTTCTGACAGAAATTAAACAGCTCAAAAAATAATAATAATGGGAATAGTGCATTGGAATGTTAAATTCTTCTCAGCAAACAAATCTTTCATACAATAATTCATAAAAAAAACTACAAAATATATGTCTGACAGTAATCTTGGCTTTTAACGATATCGATCAAATATAATATATTAAACAAACAAATATAAAATAATTTAAAAACCGGGAGGTATTTTAATACTCGAAATTATAGAATGGGACGATATAACGTGGAAAAGTGGTACAAAACTAAATTTAACAACTAAATAATTTGTATTCATTCTATAAATACAGAATCTTGCACAGCAAGTTTAAATATACCGGTTCTAGATTTATCCCTATTGGCCACTATTACTACAGAACTTTCACTATTTTTAAGATACTGGAACATACATTTGCAGGAAACAGGAAACCTCAAAACTTGCAATGTAGGGAAAGAATTAGGAGAGGTAATAGAAACCCAATTGGGAGTTTCAGCAACGTTCGTTAATAATTTAACCGAACGTTAGTTAACAAAAAAAATGTACGTAAAAGGGCTTAAAACTACTTCATGATTCATTAAAATCTAACGAAGGTTAGTGAAACTCACCATATGTGTTGTAATATTTAATGATAACTCAATTACGCACATTCCCTCTAATGGTTCAAGTCCTGATCTTGCAATATATACAGGGGAATTCGGCACCTAATTTAGCTCGAAAGCAACAGAAGAAACATACACGAGTCATAATTTCCCCTTCATATTAAAATCAACTATAGATTGCTATAAACGAATACTGAGAATTGGTAACCAATTAGACAATGGAAAACGGCAAGAGCAGACCGGCCAACTTGTAGAAACACATTTAATAATCTCATAAATCACAAAATTTTGAAAGTTAAAAATATTCAACAAAATTATTCATTAGTTAACGAAAGTATTAATGTACTTTCCAATTTACTAACTATTTCATTAAAGAAAAATATCCAGCAGTAGTCACGTCAAAAAGTTTGGAACGAAAAGATAAATGCTCTAAATAAGTTTTAAGCAATTTTTACAAAGAATGCTCTTATAAAAAAACAAAGTAAAATCGGAAAAAAAATGAACAGAATAATAACACTTCTGCATTAAGATAAATTCAAAAACCAAGATAATAAACATTTGAAATATTTTAAGAAAGATGAAACATACCTTTCCTATTAATGAAAGCACTCTAGAGAAACCTTGGCAAAAGGAATTCATATAAAGGTGTCTTCCCGTTTTGTAATTATCTTATCTTTAGGCAGAACGGGAATTCTCGTTCTGCCTAATCTTTCGAAACGGGGAATTTTATGCAGGGAGGGATATTTTTTTAGGGAAATGCAGATCCGAACTTCGCTGCGTGTTTTTATGCAGATTGGAACCCATATTTTTTATGGCTGTAATAAGCTGTTCAGTAATTCTAACAGATCCTGCAAGAAGAATAACTATTTCTTCAAGTTTGGTAATAAATTTTGAATGTTATTCTACTTGTTCTTCCCGGAAAAATGACTAGGATACAGTTCTGTTATTAGCAGTATTATCCACGTGTACTTTTATAAAAATGAATGTGATATTTTTAAATACCAACAGCGAAATGGAAGATTGATTGACTCAGTTGGATGAAAGTTGTTTGACACTGCAACTGAAACGAACACAAACTTACTTCGGTCTAATATCAAGTCATTTCACAACAGAAATTTCATTCGGATTTCCAGTAGTTTATTTCCGATCAGTAACGATCGCAGATTTCATCAAGCATAGTGTCAACGGTTGGTTGTTAGTAACATGTTCAATTTATAAGTATTCAGTTTTGTAATCATTACTCACTAGTACGGGGGTTGATTTCAGATCTCTGGTATGAACAGGTTAAGATTTTGTATTCACATATTGATCTATAAAATGAATGGTTATGGGATGAAAATAATGATTACCGTATTTTTAAGTACAATAAACTACTGGAAATCCGAATGAAAATTTTGTTGTGAAATAACTTGATACTAGACCGAAGTAAGTTTGTTTTGTGTTCGTTTCAGTTCTAATGTCAAACGGCTTTCTTACAACTGAGTCAATTAATTTTCCATTTCTCTGCAGGTATTTAAAAAATCACATTCATCTTTACATGTGAATAATATTGCTAACAAAAGAACTGTATCCCAGTCATTTTCTCGGGAAGAACAAGTAAAGTAACATCAAAAATTTATTACGAAACTTGAAGAAATAGTTATTCTTCTAACAGAATCTGTTAGCCATTTTAAAAAAATATATATATATATGGGTTCCAATTTGCATAAAAACACGCTAGGAGGCGCGCAGTTCGGAGCTTCCTGTCCCTAAAAAATCCCTCCCTGCTTAAAATTCCGTCTTGAAAGATAACCACACATACAACTAATACAAGAATACAATAATAATAATAGTATTACATGCACCTTACCTAGTTTCATTGAATCTATCTTTTTCTCACTTTCCCTCCCTTCTCATTTTATCGATACAGACCCAATTTAGAACCCTCTCCAACGCCACCCCAAATATACACACACAATGACAATTTTAAGAAATAAACGAGGTAATACAAGGATAATGCCAAATCATGTTAAATGTACAGCATTTGAACGATGCTACAAATTGAAGCATGAATATGAAGAAAAAAAATTTTTTCTTTGAATTTTAACATTTTTTTGCATTGCTATGGTAAATAACAGAAAGTGACTATAAAGCTTATTTCGACAGCTGGTTAGGGAGCTAGCTGTGTGATATACCGACAGAAGTTTATTCCAGTGCTTAACCCCGAACACCACAAAAGATTTAGAATAGGTCTGAGATCTGTGTTTTCGTATTCGCAAGGTGGCATTGATTTTCGAGCGAGTGTTCATATTGTGAGTGAGGTGCACCGATTCCAGCATAGAGGCCAGGTATACAGGATATCCTAGAGTTGCAGCCTTGTAGAACTGCAGTAGAAGATGAAAAATTCTTCTCCCCTTCAGTTTCAGCCATGCCAGATGCTTGATACATGGTCATATCGTTTATCATTGAAGATGAAACGAACACATCTATTTTGCATTATTTGTCATCTGTTTGTTAGACTGACAGACCGATCATTATAGACTACGTCACAGTAATCAAAGGTTGGAAATATGAGAGACTCTATCAAGCTGATTTTAACTCGTTAAGGAATAAAGTCTTTCAAAAGATTTTTGTGTATGCATTTTCATATGCACTCTTTTGGATATTAGTTTAACATGTAGTGAACATGATCGAGTTTCGTCAATAATAATACTTTTGACTTTATCTTCTCTTTTTATTTCCTCACTCCTAATGTAAACTTTTGGTACGTACGAATTTAGATATTTACTTTTGCTAATATATTTGGAGTCCCTATTATTATTATACATTGAGATTTACTTGGATTTACAGACAAACCATTGTATTTTGACAAAACGTGTATGTTTTCTAGATCGGAATTGATTTTGCTTACTGCATTGCCAGGATTGTTAGGTTCAGACGTTATATAATAAGCCTGTACGTCATCAGCATATAGATGATAGTTGCATTCAGTGAGTTCAGATGCAATATCATTCATAAACACCGAAAATAATAATAGGCCAATAATAATTGATCCTTGTGGAACCCCACAAGAAATGTTCTTTCACTCTGAGCAAGAGTTTCTCGATACTACAGCCTATTTACGGTCTGTCAGGTATGAGTGAAACCATTGGACTGTATGTTTGGCGAAGTTGAAGTTATGTTCTAATTTAGCGAGAAGAATGTCATGATCAAGAGACTGAAAAGTTTTTCTGAAATCTAGAAGGGTTAAGATAGTTACTTGTCGATTATCGATGGCTTTTCGGGTGTCATCAGTGATTTTGATAAGTGATGCCACTGTACTGTAACCTTTTCCAAAGCCGTATTGGTTCTTAATGAAGAATTTGTTTTGATCTATGTGCTTTGTGACTTGTTGGTGTACAGCAATTTCCAGTATTTTAGAAAGAGATGATAGGATGCTAATGGGCCAATATTAGGCAAGTCCTCATGGCATGTTTATCTCCGGTATTGGCCGAATTTAAGCTTGTTTTCACACTGACGGAAATACACCTGTTAGAATGAACTGATTTACTATTGTTGTCAACGGATTCAAGATGTGTGTCATGATCATTTTGATGAATTCTCTTGATATGAAATCTGGGCCTACAGCAGAACTGTATACCTTTTTGATAGCCTGATGTACCTCTATTAGGGAAACGCAATAAAAATAGAACGTATCATTTTTATGTTTATTTTCACCACTGTTGGCAAGTTTTCGAATGGTTTCCTCTTTCAGCGTCTTATCAATACAACTAGGCGGCTGGGAAAATAACTCATTCAAAATATTGCATCTTCGGAAATATATTCAGTCTTATTCTTTATATTTATACCTAAATTTTTTAGCTTCCTCCATAGTCTCTACCATCTCTAAGATCATTAACTAAATTCTCAAAATATGCTCTTTTTGCCCGCCGTATAGCTTGGGTACATTGATTTCTAAGTCTTTTTGTAAATCATGAAAGACTCCTGACAATTTTCGGGTTTAGCATTTACTTCCTTCCTATATTTATTGTAAGCTTTATTCCTCTCCAATCTCAGTCGTCGTATAGAATCTGTCATCCAGGGATTTGAATTATATTTGACTTTCACTGGCGTGTGTTTTTCATACAAATATAGTATTAGCGAATCTAGGACATTTACATTGTCATCCACCTATTGAATGTTACCAAATCCCAGAGTATATGAATGGCATCTACATTTAGATTTTCTTTATTTATATTTCTAACATTTCGATAAGCTATTATTTTATTTTTACTTCTTGGGAGTAAATTGTGATGGGAGATCCCAGGGACAGGAAATTTGCCAAATTTAGCGACTTGCTCAGGAACAGATGTTTCGATATGGCCGACTTCAAGCTTCCTGAGTAATTAGTCGATCCCAAATCACACAAGTTCAAATCGCTTTTTGTTGTCACACATGCAGTCCAGCTCATTGTAATTGAATAATTTGTGTGATGTATAGAGAATTATTCCCTTCCACAAAGCGAGGTTTTCTAGACGAATATGGTGGTACACCGCTCAGCACCTCCTAACCATTGCTGACGTTCTGTTCGAATTTTTTCTGTGTTTAATGGCAGAACAGAATGATATGTTCAGCAATATAAAGAGGGAACTGAAGCAGACTGAAAAGCTTTTAAAATATATTTGTCGTTGAGAAATTCGAAGTGATATGCAACTCCCTTTCATTGTTTAACAAATAGATTTCATAAGGTCTCTTGATTTCAGAAGATATGACCAGTCGGAGAATAAATATTTTCTACTCATTTTACAAGTAGTTTTTCTTTTAAGAAAATAATACGTCTCTATTCAAATAATCCTATATTGTCCTCGTTTGTAACGGAGAAAATTACTCAGTAAATGCTTCTCACCTTCTTCCAGAAGGCATCTTCAGATGAACATTGATTATTGTATAGAAAAGTGTTTCTGCTTGCGTCGAGACGCGTATTTGAAACTATAAATAGTGTGAGAAAAGACTAAAAATATTTAAGAAAAGAGATATGTGTAAGTTTTTTGATATTTCAAAATATGTAAATGATGATGAAGTTCAAAACCATACACATATCTCTCTTCTAAAATATCTATACTCGTGTTTTCTACTCCATTTATACTTTGAAACACTCACATCCACACAAAAACACAATTCCATGCATCAATCTTTGTTCGTATGAAGATAACTTCCGAAGGAAAGTGAAAAGTACTTAGCGAATTCATTTCTACGTTGCAAACCAGAACAATATAGAAAAATTTTAATAGGTTCGTATTGTTTTTTCATAATATATTTTATCCATGCTTAGAAAAATGTAATTTTCATTTTTCTTCCTTTTGTCTCTGTTCCATTTTATGTATAAAAATAAATCTTGGTTAAATTTTGTGATCCTTCGATACAACGGTATAGTTTTTCCGAATTTCCAGAAAATTCTTATATATATCGAGGTTCGATTGTATTAATAGAATAAGAATATTCAGAATAAAATTAGAATCATCCATAATTCATCGCTATTATGATAATGAGTGGTAGAAGTTTCGAAATGCCGACACTTAATTTACTGAAAAAATTTGATAACATATCTAAGCATCAAACTAATGTATACCAATAAATGTCTATAGACTTAGGAAGCGATGAAAAAAAAAAACGAGTTTTTTTTTTTATAGGGAAATACGATATTTTCCCGCGTAAAACCCAAAAATGAATTTGTATGTGAGCGTTTATATTTACCCGTGCAAATATCGCGTTTCTTTCTTTCTTCATGGTTAATATGATACTTCTTTACATCATCAATAAAATATATAAACAAACCGCGTTATTTCCGTCCAAATTTGACCAATAGCAGTCATTTGGAAGAAAAAAGATAAGTTTCAAACTTAAGTTATTCTCAATTGGTACACACCCAAAACCATAGAGTTAGGAAGAAAATAGAGAGAACATACATGACGTCACATGAAGCCAAATTCGGTTCATCGGCAGCCATCTTGTGTGGCCCCATAAGAGTCCCTCTATACCGAGTACTGTGAGGATTGCCTTTTTCGATAGAGAATGAGTGCACCTGAGAGAGGCAATACTCCGAAAAGAGGGTCTCTGAATATGGGGCCACACAAGATGGCCGAAATGCCTCGTCCCTTCCGTCACTTGGCTTTATTCCCCTCTCCCATAAAACAGCCTAAAGTTCCCTCTATTTATATTCCTAACTCTATGCCCAAAACCAACGTTCCTTTTACTTTGTCATTTGGGTTCGGATACTAAATTTTCAGTATCATAACGTAGAAACCAAGCTAAGTTCTTTTTATGTAAAATAAGGAAAATTTAAACTAAATTATTACAAAATATATGTAAACTTCAAATTATGAACATTTCATAACACATTTGAACCCTTGCGGTCTTGCTCTTTAGGCGAGGGCACCAGGGCTCTGTTACCTCTATTACCCGTATCCATTGTGGCCAGGGTAAACCAAATATATAAAGACACGTGGCTCTGAAGACTATAGGCGTAATTACTTCTATTAAGCAATAAATCAGTACACAAAATTACTTGTGAATTTCTGAGTTGTATTTTGATAAATGAGATAAAAGATTAGTTATGTATACTTTACTACATACACATTCACAATGTGATATTTCAATATTTTGTTAATCCATTATGATTAAACAACAATACAAACAAGATCTCTACGATCGTTGTAATTCAAATCTATAACATAAAACCTTATCACTTTATGTTTTCATCACAAAATTATGTTTTATTTGTGGTATTTTCATGATATTTCCTTATTAAGTTGATTTATGTTTCCTTTACAAATGAGAAGTTTTAATTTTCAAGTTAGGCTGCATTCTTTTCACCTAATCCAACATTTTTCCATCTTCTGCTCTTTCTTTTCTTCTTTACTAAACAATACTAAAATAACCTATTTGTTTAATTATGTTGAAAAATTACTGAGTTGTTATGGGACACCTTTTGTCATCCAATATAATGTTATGGAAAGAGCACTAAATAGTTTATGCCATAACAAAATGTTCATAGGGATCATAGTTCAGGACTACTGAACTGTGTCTGAGTTCTCGCAAGGATAGTTTATGAATCTGTGAATGTGTTATGAGTCTGTGGAGGGTGAAGCACTGACTCTGTCTCAAAAATGAACTTTTCATTTACAAAATTGCAATTGTTATAATGGAATCACTGAATTTCAAAAAAATTATGGGTAAATGTGTTGCTTTGCCTTTATGTAACATCTAAAGTGGATACAAGTATAATTAACCGTATAATCATGAAGGTTGCGATATACACCCAGTTTTTGGGTGAGAAAATGAGAAAAATGAAAACTACCTTGGAATATGCCCATTTTTTATTTTCCCTCCTAGTGGACTTTTTCCCGACCCACATCACTAGACGTAGGGATGAGTTAAATTAAACAATGGAAATGAAACAATTTTTTTGAATCAAATATATTTTTAACGGACACTTGTTGTACTATTTTAACAAGAGTGCAACTTTAGCTTTGTTTATCTACTTGAATAAAACAAACTAAAAATATGTACCTTGGAAAAATTATCCTTGTTGTCCTCCTCATCGACGTTTATAGAACTAACTATAGGTTGCATGAGACGTGGCGTCATTGACTTATCCAAGGATGTTTGAATTAGAGGATAGGCCAAAAGAAAAACATTTGAATCCGAACGTAACAATAAAAGACTGCCATCTTGATGTGCACAGACAGAATTTAGGAGTGCTACTTATCCGTAATTTAAATACAAATATCAAGATAAAATCCAAGGTGGCAGCCTGATGTTGGTATGTTTGGATTCAGGATTTTCAAAGCTTTGCTTATCCTCAAGTCTAACATCCTTGGATAAGTCAATAACGTCACATCTGATTCAATCTATATTTAGCTTTATGAACGTTGCCTCTTCATAATGGTAAATCATTTTTCATCCTCGTCCTTCAGGTAAAGGAAAATAAATTGTGTTGAAATGTGCTATTTGTATTGTTAGGGACCGAACTTGTAATAATTTAATTTAATTTAATTATGTACTTTAAATTTAAGCATTGATTTCCGCTAGTTTTGTGATATTTCAATTCAATGTAAATTCTTAGCAAAACAAAACATGACGGATAGAAATTTTTAACATAAACCCTTTTAGCATTAGGCATATGGAGTTTACACATTCATATACGTAAATCGTGATTTCAATGACGGCTATTCTGCTCAAAAAACAGCCATCTTTGAACACCCAGTTGAATATTGCACAACTATGGACAGTCGAGAGTAACAACATACACCAATACTTTGAACAGCGAGAAATCTGAGTATTGCACCACAATGCATAAGTATATTTCATCATTCAAAGAACTACATAAAAAGGTGACCGAACAATGCCAAGCTCTCTTCACCTCTACAGCTCTTGACGCCCAGACTCTG
>JAGDQP010055049.1:0-13223 GCA_022664845.1 Lepisma saccharinum
GACAGCAGTGGCGAGCACAGTTGAGAGCTTCGGCTCTCCTCTCCCAAGTGTTATCAGCGTGCGAGCAGTAGACCAACTCCTCCTCCCTCTGGGAGAGGCCTCATCCAGTAGTGGACCATATATATATAGGTTGCCTGTTGAAATCCGTGCGTTATGTTTTGTCCCCCTCTGGTTAAAAAGTTTAGTTCGCACACTGTTCAAGACAGACAACTTCTTCTTGCTCACTTGCTGTATCCTACACCTGTGTATAGTTCTTGAGATTGTAGAGAGAGAATCATGTTTATCAGCCATTACAGCCAAGCGCAAGGATTAATCCTGAAACTGCATCAATATTGCATCACCAACCACCATCAAGGTGCTCTATTGATTAACCTTAACTGAGGAATTCATTATTTGCGCCGGTGACCGAGGGACTCTTTCGGTAGGTGGGACTACTAACCTCCCCACTACGTCATTGCTGAAAACATACACTTGCACTAACTTTCAAAGTTACAAATAATTTAAGTTTCCAATCCAAATCTTCAGTGCTGTCACGACAAATAGGCAATGTGAAGGTAATTCAGTGATGGTTGATAGATGGCACAAGGAGTTAGTTTAGAAATGATGTTAAAGAATTAAAAACTATGGAGAAAAATAAAGATTAGTTTTTCTACTTTTTCTACCTTTTGTCTAGTTCATTGCTTTATTTTACCTTCCTTTCGTTCTTTTTTTCTTGTCGCTCCATTGTAAAAAATAATCATCACATTTCACTGAAAGATTTAGGATCCAATTTATTGTTTATCAGTGAAGTGTTCAGTCTCCACTACTACTACTTAGCTTAGAGTAATTACTATAGTACTACTACTACAAAATTTTTGCAGAGCTGGTTTAGTTGACTGGCTTGTATATTTATATATTAAAATAACAAAGGATTCTTTCTGTTAATGTGACCGCAATTTACTTATATTATTTTAAGTGTTCAAACAAAACTACAACTTTTTGAATTTCAATTTTTTAGAGACGTCACTGCCAAACATGTGATCCAAAGTAACGTCTAATTGTGCACGTATGCTGCATGCTTTTTTATTTTCAACCTTTTTTTATTTATGTAAGCGGGCCAAATTGGCTAAGCAGGAAGAAGGCTAGGGCCGCATTTATAAACGATCAAATTCAAAACTAATATATCGAGTACGTGCAAAAGTTTTGCATATTGAAGTGCGAGCAAGCCAATCAATTTTGTTACATCCTTTCGCGTATTTTGTTTTTTTAAATACGCGCTTGGTGCGCCGTCCGATTGTCGTTTGTTAATATTCTATCACCTGATCCCTCGTTACGTCATGGTTGGCTTTATCTTTTAGCACGAACTGCTGTGTCTCAGCAGTTCGAATGCGTATTGTAAGTTGAATGTGCTATTTTTCTTTTGTTAGTGTTACTTAGAGTTTGTGCGGAATTGATATGGAACAAGCCAGTGCTATGAGAATTGTGGATTTTGTGTTCTTCACTATTTCATCGCTGCTATGTTTCGATTACTAAATGGTATTTGCTGTGGGTACTACTTTTGGACTTGGATTCATTTGTCCGTAGTATAGGCTGCCATTTCCATGAATGAGGAAAGTAACGTTTGTATAGTCGAATTATCTGCGATTTTTGGATTGCCTTTGAGTCGATTTGACTTATATTTCCATTAGTATACATCCATAATATTAGGCGAATCCATTCAATGAAGCATGGACACCAGAATGGTTATTGTACTTGAGTAATTTTTCATATTATTTACTGAATTGCATTTTTGTTTTGATTTTGTTGTGGAACTTGTTTGATATAAATATTAGTTATATTCTAAATATTGCATATTTGTTAACCTACAAGAGCTATACAAAGCTTCAGTGATTAACTGTTTGTTTTCAACCTGGGAACACCCAGATTGATTGATTCAGCCCCTCGGAATTGTGGTTAAGGTCATCTGGTCTTTCGTTTTGCATTAATATTAACGTAAAACGTTGTAAGGATTATTTGACGCAGTTTCGAGAAACATAATTAATCGAAGATCACTTGACACGATCGTTTCTGGGTCTCATTGTATTGTGAGAAAGGCTGGGACCGCTACAAATCTCGATCTGGTTTTCCTCAGTCATAATTATTTGTGGGTTATTAGCTACAGTCGCCATTATATTAACCATTCATACTCAAAGGGACATTATTTTTATAAATAGTTCTGAATTTTCTTAATGAGCAAATTTAATCGCGATCCATGGTTCAATCGGGATACCGCTTTTTATAGGGGGAACTTTTTGTTACAGGAGGAATGTGCATAATCACAATCGCCTCTCGCCATCGGAGATGAATTCAAAGCCGATGAAAGTGCCGAGGTTTAGAGTCGAAGGACTGTTGTATGGAAATTTTCGCAGCGTCCACATCTTCAAAGATCTTCCGAGCTATGGTGTTCTGCAAAGTTCTAAAGGAGCAAATCAGGAGAAAAGGGCGGGTGGGGTAAGATCTACCAACGAAAATATATAAGATTTGAAGAGCAGGTGCCCTTGCGTTATCATGATGGCTGATAACTCCGTGGCGATTGTCGAGTCCTGTGCGCTTCGATTGCCATGTTTCTCGCAGTCTGCCCCAACCGTTTACAGTAGAAGGTGTCCCTTACGGTTTGGTTAGATTCCAGGATTCCCATTGAATCATGTCTTTGACATCCCACCACACCCCACATTCTTGGCATGAGGCTCTGGTTTGGACGTCAATGTAGGCGGTTCAGAAACGCAACACACAATCCTTCGACGCCTTACGCTCCGGTACTTTTCGTGTCAAGAGCCGGTCATCTTTGTACCGGGAGAGCAAGGAAATGCAGGTCACTACGTTCACCTCGCGTTCAGTTGCACTCAACTGATGTGGCACCCAATGATCAAACTTTGTGGTGAAATCCAGAGGTTCGAGCTGTCATTCAATTGTTATGCTCTGTACCTCGAAGGTTTCGCCCCAATTCCC
Organism: Lepisma saccharinum; assembly: GCA_022664845.1. Classification (NCBI taxonomy): domain Eukaryota; kingdom Metazoa; phylum Arthropoda; class Insecta; order Zygentoma; family Lepismatidae; genus Lepisma; species Lepisma saccharinum. The sequence continues at coordinate 2,968 of JAGDQP010055049.1, forward strand.
TGCGCTATTCGAGACAGTAATTCTACCAGGGTTTCCAGTTTGACACGTGCATTGGGGGATTAGAAGGGTTTTATAGTTTTGCGGGATTTCTATAGATATTAGCCGTAACGTTAGGGGGTGTTCAAGAATTTAGGGGTGTCATTCCCCCAGAGGGATCTGACAAAGAAGTACCAAAAGCCAGATTCACAGTTTAAGATTCTTCCATCATCAAAAGTATTACCAGCACAGGTAGGGTTGGCGTATTGTTTCAACTGCTATTGCCTGACTGAAAACTCAGATGGCAATATATAACCCAACCAACTACGCGCGTTACAAAAGAACAGATGAACCTAATTTAATCCAAATTTCTCGTGATAATAGAGCAGACCGGGAAGGTATACAGCATAACAAAATTTTAGTGTAAGTGTCGTTTTCATTGTGTTTAATTCTACAATTTCATATTCCCGCATCACAAGAGAATGACTGGTCTAATTCTAACATTTGCCACGGTGTTGGTATCTTCAAAGGTTTTTCAAATCAAAATAATCTTGATATTTTTATCTTTTCGTTGTCATATTGGAAAATTGTTCCCTAGGCTATATCTTGGCTATTAATTGCCATATCGCTGTGTCTCGACTTAGGTTAGAATCCGTTAATAATCTGACAACCTAGTTAGATGAATGTTGGAAAGTCATTTCTGAAATTTATTCCTGTTGGCAACATGTTGTAACTATCTATTGTAAAAGAATACATCTGGAGATGTGATAATTGTAAGGAAGAAATATTGTAACTAAAAATTATTAGAGATGCAAAATCGTTTTCTTTTTAATAATATTTATTCATTACTAAGTGAGAAGGTTCTCCTTGGCATTATTTCACGATCGCAAATTTTAGTTACTCAACCCTTACAAATAAGAATTAGTTTTCTCCAACAGTGCTCACACAATGACAATAGATGGAGCGCTCGAAACATCATATTTTAAAACCAAACAGGAGATGAGAAGTTCATAAGCGCTTTCTTATTTCCACACCTTAATACTATTTCTATCTGATAAACTCACAACCTAAAGCATCAGATGCAACGCATCAGGAACATATTTTTTTAAAAAAATGTATGCTAGTTCTTCTGAGACATTCATCGTACAAGTTCAGGACATATAACGTATTTTGCTTTTATATCGAGTTTATTAAAATCAATTATCAGTCATTAATTGGGTTGTAACATAATTCTCTCACGTGAAACCTCTAGCGACCCAAGAGAACAATATATATTGGGGGTTTTCAAGCGGCTTGCATAGAAAATTCGACTGGCCCCGAAACAGATCCAAAATTACAGCTACTATATTTTACATTGGATCTAACAAAAAAACTAACTTAATATACAAGAAGTAATTTGGTCCTGGACTATTGTATAGGACTTACTATTTTGTACTAAACTTCTTTCTACTAATTCAACGTGTAATTACTACAGGAAAATTACTATATTACATTTTAAGTTCTTCATTTATAATGCGGCCCTAGCTCTCTTCCTGCTTAGCCAATTTGTCCCTCTGACAAAAAAAGGTTGGAGACCCTCTGTAATATAAGGTAATCACGAATAAAATTTACGGATACTGTAGTTGCTAAAGGATTTTCAAGTACTGCATATTTATAAATTGTGTTTAAGCATGCATTAAGGTGCGGTAGAAAGATCGAGACAGAATTAAACAAATTAAGCTTTTGTACAAAACTAGAAATATTACAAACAAAAACTCAGAAACTATAAGAACCAATAAAGAATAGGATAGTACCAAATTAAAAATTTATTACAAAACTCCTATGTTTATAAAAACAAGTGAGGCGCTGCGATTCAAGTACCAGCCCCGAGGGTTGCGAGGTTGTCCTGACAACACCTCAAAGTTTAGTAAGCCAACGGTATAAAAGCAATTTCAACAACTGAATTTTTGAAATTGGTTACCAACATTGACAACTGGACCGCAATACCCATCCCCTACTACCTCTACGACCTGTTCCAGCAGCTAATAATCCACAAATATGCAAAATTTGGTGTACACCAGTGTCCGCGTGTGGATTTGGATAAGTAGCAGAGACATTCATTTTTATAAAACAGATTGACAACACTGATAACTGGGGGCTTAGGTGCAGTGATACTCACTATTTTTATATTGTATCGAACAATGTTTATACTAATTTTGGTGCAGATAGATCTAACGAAATGGGAGTAATTTGAAAAATTGTATTTATAAAAAATAGGCTGGCAAAACCGACCCACTGTATCAATCACGAGGGTTCCCACGGCTCTTGAGTTTGTCTAGCCAAGACGTTTCAAACGACACCTTAACCAAATACATAACACTTTGTGGTTCATGTATATTTGACCCGAAGAAGAGACAGACGGACAAAGTGGGCATATGAAGTCCCTTGTTGTCAGCTGCGCTACCAAGGGACCTAAACGAAAAACATGGAAATATGTTTCACTTTTTTCTTGTTGGCTTTCATGCCTAACTATTAGACTATTGTACAAAATAATTTTGTACCAGTATTGTAACTAACAAAGTTTGTTAATCTGGAATAAGACTCGTACTCAAAGTCTTGATTTAATGAATCATAATTTGTGTATAATGTAGAAAAGTCAGAGAAACAAATATGAAAGACAACAGTGTCTTCACAAATATTTAATATTAAGAAGAATGCCTCTGCTTTGAGATTTCATTATAGTCCAGAAGCGCGTAGGAGACGAAACGTCACCTCACAAATCACCTGTACGCTCTGTTCCTTTAAATAAATCAGCGAGCACATCAGTAGCAACTGGAGTGAATTATGTAGGAGTTCATTCCCGACACTATTATATTCTTTGTCTCAAATGAGGCTGAAACAGAAAAGAGAGAGAGAGAGAGAAAAAAATACAGACAGTTCAGAAACTGTGCACAGAGGGAGAAAAGGAAAGTCCTTTCTGTCTGTATGTGAGAGAAAAAAAACAAAGATCGATGTGGTAATATTTTATTCCTGGGCGTAGAAACATGACATGTTGGAGGCAGAAGTGAGAGGTAATTTTTCAGGATACGAAGGAGAGTCCGTTTGACGGCGTTCCAAAGGGGACGGTCACTCCGAAATTCGTGCTCCAGTCCTACATGCTCGCTCTCTCTCTCTCTCACTTACACACACAAACACACACACACATGAACAGAGAATGAGAGACCAATACTTTGTCCTTTTGATTTATGCCCGTAGCGAAACAAGGACCCTTGCTCTGGGCTTATTCGAACAAACACCTCTAATTCCCTTTGGACAAGAGGGTTTGCTTTCTAAAGGTCATTTCCAACTTTCCTTTTCGGATTCATCTTGTGATTAAAACAAAACTCCCAGCGAAAGGGTGAAGGGTGAGGCTAATAAAATGTACAGTGGAGCAAATCAATGTGCTTTGTAACTACATACATAAATCTTCATCACAAGTCCCTTACCAAAAGCGACAGGTACTTGCTAGTAGTTTTATCTTTCGCCATATGTCCAACTCTTACTTTGATGTGCTAGCGTTAAATGTTTAGGTTCTTTCAATTCGAAATTATTTATGGCCTTAAGCTCAGATCGGGATAGGTAAGGGTAGAGGATGGAGAAGGTATCGGGAAGGGCCTTTATTAAGGTAGCATCACGCTATTCGCCTGGTGCCTTTAAAACCTCAGTCAGGGTGGTCGACCGCGGGATTCGAACCCATTGTCGATTTGAAGTCGGCGACATTATCATCTGGACTGCACCGGCTGGGTGTTTCCTATTCAGTAACCTTTGTTCTACGCTTTATCTGTGTGTGTATGCGTCCCACGCTTCTTTCTGTGCACCTTTCCTAATTCTATCCTTTTTGCCTCTTGCGAAACTTCAATATAGAACCTTCATGTCTACAATGTTCTAACGTATTAGTTTTTTAGAAATAAAATATATCTTGGTCTATAGTCTAAGCCCATTTACATTGTGAACAAGAGTATGACAGATCACTCTTCCACGGAGGGAAGAGGAAGATAAATCAGTGGCGGCGAAAGGCAAACTGGGACCCGGAGCAAATGAACTTGATTGAGACCCGTTCGCGAACACACTCGTGAGCTCACACTGCTACTGCTGGCCGGAATATCTTATTTTCTGTATTCCGAGCCACGCTGGATAACTGGGGGCCCCACGGAAACTCACTTGCCGCTCACTCGCCGTAATTTATACATGAGAATGGTTATTTAGATCGTGGAGAGTCATTCAAGTCCACAAGTAAGAGTTCTGAGACGACATAGCTATTACGTCACCGATCATCAAGTTGTGCTCCATTAATTAATCTTAACGAGCGACTATTAACTTGTGTTATCAACCAGCAGAGGTCCTTTAGTAGGTGAGGCTCGGATTGAGGGCACCGCTAGCCTCCCAGTTACATCGTCACTGAGAAAAACAGAAGCTTTTGTCTAGATACCAGCTCGGCGTTCACCTGAAGAAACTTAAAGGAATTCTCAGTGTGACCAGCAGCATAATTCGAACCTATATTTCTCTCCGGTTTCGATTCGAACTCCGTAATTGTAACCACATGACCATGGAGAGAGAGAGAGAGAGAGCTGATCTGAGTTCTCAAGTCTGAATTTCGATGGCTCCCATAGTTATATATATATATATATTGGCAGGATTAATATTTATAATACATACACTTCTTGTGCAGTTTTTATGCTCATATTCGATATAATAATGAAGGTTTTGTGATCAAAAGCTGTACAAATTGTGCACAAGCAGTGTAAATGTGTATCATTGCTTTCTGCAGGTGGACGTTTGAACATTCGTTGTGCAATTCTTTTTCTCAAATTTCCTTATCATACACTTCCGCTACACATTTTGTTAAACAATATTTTCTGATAAAATCCCGAAGAATGAATCATGATCCCAGGATTTAGAGCTGCAACTGTAGCATCAATCACATAGCTAATGATTATACGTTGAATAACTCTGGAAATATACAAAAAGCTTCATGCAAAGTAAGAACTAGCTATCACTTGTTACGGAATTGTCGTATAATTAAGTTCAATTCAGTGGCCGCAGCAGTCATAAGGATAGGTGTGATTGACGAGATATTACAACAACAGAACAAGGTGTTTTTTTTATTGACAATGATAACTAGGTTCCACCAAGTTTCAAATTAGTAGTTCTCTCATGACAAAACGTTTATGCTCCAAATGTCTTATAACTATGAAATTCTGAACTACAGGACCTCTATACTCCACTTGTGAGAATTGTTAACGATCTGACGAAAAGAGTTTCATGAATTTCTTTAGTGAACTTCTTTAGTGAACATAAAAAAGAATACTTAAACGGGAATACAATAATAACTCTTATTTACAGTTTGTATGACTATTAATTTAGTCTAAAACAGGTCCATAGTATACTCACTTCAGAAGACAAAAAAGCAAATAAGTTGTCATTTTAGTATTTAGTGTCAGCTTCTCCTATCTATGGAGCATTATTTGTAACACAAAAGTGTATTTTTTTTACTTATTTAAAGTATTTAGTAGAAGAAGAATGTGTAATGAAATATTTTTCGGGAATCACTCAGGAGACATTGCAAATTTGTGATATGATCAAAACCAATACTAGGAATATAGTATTTCAAGGGAAAACGTTTGGGAAAGTGTGATTTTTTTTGAAAGGCGCTTTTGAGGATTAAAAATTACATTCACAGAAAACAAGTTTTTTTTTTGTGGAGAAGAGTTTACATTTTAAATAAAAACATATAACTATCTCCCTATGTGAATATTAGTGGTAAAATGATTACAAATATCAAATGTCATAGCAAGCACTCTCTCAGTTTAAATAAAGTTTAATGCAGTAATTAGTGCTTTAAAAACATTTTTTCTCCTACACATCTCTGATTTGAATTCTAATATATTTATAGCCTTTAGGGAACTTTGACCCAGGCCTGGATAGGATAAAGAAGAGGATGTTGAAAGAAAGGGCACCAGATCTTAATTTAAGGGTATTATCTAGGCATTTACCTGGTGTTATGAGGAAAACTCTGGAAAGAACTCAGTGAAGTCGCTGGGATTGTTCCTAGAATCTTCGGGTTACTAAGCCAAAGCTGTACCAACTAAGCCATTGTCGCTTGCTACAACTCTTACTTACTTACTCTATGGCTTACGGAACTCGCAAGTTCATCGCCGCAGTAACGAACGTTCTCCATAGGATTTTATCCAGAGTAAGATCACAAACACCTACTTCTCGAAGATCCCCCACTAATATTATCCTCCCAACGTCGCCTCGGTCTTCCTAACGGTCTCTTTCCCTCCGGTTTACCAACCACGATGGAATATAATATTCGTTTCTCTCGTCGCTTGCTACAACTCTAAAGACTAAATCTTATAGTTTTCAAGTTGTTTCGTAACGAATAACGAGAATGAAATTACAATGTAGCTAGAAATAAATCGAATGGCCGTAACTCAGTTGTTAGATCGTTATCTTGACAAGAAGAAACTCCAACGGCCGCCTATCCTGATTGATGATTATCAATGGTTTTCCTCTGATACACCAAACAAATGTACCTTGAAACTAAACCCAGACCCTCTTCTCTCCCCTATCCCAGTCTGAGCTAAAGTTGCCGAAAAGCCATAAATAAATTCAAAATTAAATTCCTATAGAAATACTCTCCGAGAAATAAGTTAATACTAATAAAATTTGCTCGATTTCGGTAGCCGTGTGGGCTAGATTTCGGTAGCCGTAGGGTCTCTGTTCATGAGATTCCCGGTTCGAATCCCGCCTGGGGCATAAATGCTTGTGGATTTTAAACTGCATGCCACTCGTACCACCATGACGGGTCGAAGTCCATAGTTACTAAAATGGCCCATACAAAATAAAGTTGTTTTTAAAATATAACATGTTTCTCTACGATGTTCGGTTTAAGGCTAGTTTAAAACAACGATCTGTAAACCTAGATGACAACACTACCTCCGCATGTCTCTATGTATTATTTTTCGTTACCCGAAATTAGAATACTGTTGCTACAAATTCAAGCTTAGAGAACTCAAACTTTCACGGAAGAAAGTTCATAACCGTTACCAGAGTTCTATCCTTATCGATTTTTTATATTCTTTTTTGTTCATTGTTGAAAAAGCTTCATTGTTAAAGGTTTAGATATTTACTACAACAATCAACCTCTTTAAACAATGAACAAAGACAATAAAACAATCTGCACGGATAGAACTCTTGAATTGGTTATGAACTTTCTTCTTTGAAAGTTTGAACTCTCCAGGCTTGAATTTGTAGGAGCAGTATTCTAATTTCGGGTAACGAAAAAATACATTAGAGATATACGGAGGTAGTGCTGCCATCTTTTGTTGGAGATTGTTACTAACCTGAAATAAACCACATACATCTCCCACTAAATCAAATATTTGCACACATTGGAATCATTTCTTTAAGTATGACGTGGCTGTTACCATTATTTTACGGTCAATTTGGGGAGAGAACTTAACAGGTAATCAATAGTCAAGTCACGCGTAATTGATAATATTTTATGGGGGAATATCTCTGCATTGCAAGATCATATCGATCATATTAATAATAGTAAAGGGATCACCAATGTTCCCATATTGTTATCTCGAGGCAGCAGACTTCGAATTTCAATTTCGTGGGTTTTCCACAGGGAGGGCTGGGCTGCACAGCTCTCTCTCTCTCTCTCTCTCTCTCTCTTATCTCTGTCGTTGTCTCCGTTACATTTTCTCTATCTTTTTCTCTTTTTGATCTAAGAGAAAGTGAAGAGGAAATAGAGAGGGAGAGAGAGGAGAGAGGGTTGATGGTCCCCACCTGTTTCCGCCCCACTGACTTATTGGACTCATTAAGCATGCGCTCAAAGCATCAGGTCGGTGCATTAATTGCTATCCTCTGGCGAAATGTGAGTTTACGGGAACCATATTGTCTTCCTTACAAATTCGATACCGTCTCGTCTCTTCTTTCTTCTTCAGCAGTTACACCTCTCCCTCTCTTATTCGCCTCCTCCTCCTCTTCTCCATCAACTCAAAATCTTTCGCCCTTCCAGCATCTCAATCTTTTAACTCTGTTCCAAAACTGGAGTAGTTTGTTGCTCAGGACTTGTCTGCCTGTGCTAGCTTCCTCCTCCTCCAGAGGAACTCTCACTCCCACTACTTCCAGAAAGTAAATTTTGTTCCTGAGAAAACAACGGCTAAAACCTGGAGAACTTTGCTTTTTTTTTTGTACTTTCCAAGATTTCTTGTGTGAAACAGTTTTTTCTTTTATCTTCCTACCTACCATTTGCCTAAACATTCTTTTTTTCTTCCTTTTTTTTGAATTAATTGATTTAGCTTTACTTTCACCAACCATTATTTCATTTCATTGTCTTTCTTTTTGTCTCGCCGTTATAACGGTTTTGCTTTAGCTGAGATATTTTCTCCGACAAGTCAACAATTTCATGCTTCCCGTCTCCTGAAACCCTTTATTTCGCTTTGGTGGATTGAAAGCTTCAAGCATAAAAAAACAGTATTTACACACCTGTTAATCACTAAAGCACCTGTTTTTTTTCAACAACAGCATTTCTTTCCGGCCTCTAGAATTTTTAATTTGCCAATAGATGTCACCAAGTTCGATAGTTTAGAGAATCTGGTAAATTTAAACTTTATGTTTATTTAAGAATCTCACATAATTTAGTTTCCGGGGGTGGGGTATATCTAGGAATTCTACCCATACAAAATGTACATCAATCGACTCAGTTTGACAAAAGACAAAGATTGATATCCATATTGGCTACTTCCGGGCGACCACTTCCGGTTCATAGAGCAATCATGGCTAATTACTCTAAAATAAAATTTAGGATACATTAGAGATGTACGTTAGCCAACCAGAAAGACCAGTATCAATATCAAAGGTTTGCATAGGTATATTGTATATGTAAAGTTGCTGAATATATCCCAGTCGAGGAATTTTAATTATTGACTATAAACCCGAAAGTGGCCAATATGGATATCAATCTTTTTCTTTTGTCAAACTGAGTCGATTGATGTACATATTGTATGGGTAGAATTACTAGATATACCCCACCCCCGGAAACTAAATTATTCCCCGTACGTATCTCATATAAACCAGAAAACGGGGAATTATTATCTAACTCTTATCTTGAAAACGGCTCAAGATATCTCGTGCAGCCGTGGTGAACAACATAGAAATTACAGTCACCTAATGTAACAAGTGAATAATCATAAACCCAAAGGCGTTTAGCCGAGAAACAACTTCAGATATTAAACCATTTGAACTCTAGTTGTATCATTGCAATTTAAGAGATTTGATAGTGAATTTGGCCGCGGTAATGATGTTGAACGGAAAACGGTGTTGGCTCAAGCAGGGTTGTGAATACATGTTCACGATATCGTATGAGAAGTTGAATATCGAATTATAAAGCGTTAGAAGAATACATTTTTAAATTTCTAGCCTGTCAGAATCAAATATATTGTTGCCGGAGAAAATATTTTGCTGTTACATGCATTCTCTCTATGAAGGAAATTTGTCGTGGCGTTTATTCTTACACTTAAAATGGACTTTAATTTATTATCTTTAGGCAACTATGGCTCAGGCCAATATAGGGGAAGTGGAAAGGAAGACGTCCAGGTCCAGGACCTAGTTTCCAAGGTACCATCTCGAAATTAGCTATATATGTTCAAGGCAAACCTGTGGAAATACGTCGTTCAGGATGGTCGATCGCTGTGATTGAACCCAAGCTCTCCCGAATGTAAAACAAACGCTCTACCAATTGAGCTACGGTTGGTGTTATTCTTATGTTTAGTAAGATAATGTATAATTGAGTAATGTCATACAACAGAATGGTTGCTCATAAGAAACTGATATTAAGGTATTATCTGAAAGATTGGCACTGCTGATTTATAGCTTTGAAGATGGAGATGCATCTTATAAAATATCTGTACAAAGAAACTCCAATGCCAAATTTGATTTCTGTATTCCGTTCCTCTTTTGACTTACATGAACTCGAACTCGAAATATTTGATTTTTTTATGATATTGAAGTTAACCTATAAAGAAAAAGAAATAAAGTAACAAGTGAATTGTTGCTATAATTAAAGTGTCAATAGTAGATAATAATAATAATAATAATAATAAAGTAAAAGACTTGCAAATATTTTTGAGTTATTGAAATATCTTTTAGTTTATGAAATACATGTAATTTTATGACTCGATGAATTCAACAAAATTTTTATGAATCTCATTTTTGAACACCCTGTGTATCCTTAACTATGAACTAACTAA
>JAGDQP010055050.1:0-13223 GCA_022664845.1 Lepisma saccharinum
ATTGATTGATTGTATTATTATTAATGTCCTAAACGAGCTGGTGAACTTCTAAAGGACGGGACCTAGAGCTTTTGGTAAAGTGAGCTCCAAACCAGTACCGTTCAATAGATCCCGGCGGCACTTGAACGCATGACCACACGCTCATTCACATAAACTTGAGGTTACCCTTACCATGAGGATGAATACCTTTCAAACATCTTCACTGCAGACAAAGTAATTAATTCTGGCGGGACACATTTTTAGAATATAAATCATGTTGGCACTGTTGTAACTGACGCACGATTTTAATATTTGAAAAAAAAAAAAAGTATGTATTTCCGTAGCTGTGATCAAAAGTTTTGTCGCATACCTATAATTCACCTTTCTTATTTCAAAAATTAAGATATAGAAATAACGTGTTCATTTGCAGAGATGTGCACAATCACATGAAGCTCTTATGTGCTGATATGTAGGTAAACAAGGGCGATATTGGCAAAAATATGTAAGTCCAAAATTTGCACCAACTTGAATAGTTCTGTCGGAATATCTCTCTCGTTTTATCTCGAAGAGGAATATTTTTGCAACTCAGTGGGAACTATGAAACCCTAAAATTTAATTTTCATTAGTAAATGTTACACATGGGAGGGACATCTTCGAGAATTTTGGAAATACTTTTTCCTAAGGCATGGGACAAAACTTGTGTGTTCAGCTTGTAAAAGTTGTGTTCGACCGTAGGTTTGAAAATGTTTATTACGCACAAAGTTGTGCGTGAATGATGTTTAATTGCTTTATTCTTGTTGACTAAAACATGTTTATAATCACAATGTGCCTGTTTTCTTGTGTTTATAGGAAAAGTATTCGCCATTTTAGCCTCAGCTGATAACGCTGTTCCTCTGTTTTCTGGTGCCATCTATAGTCAAGTTTACAACGCTTCTATTTCAACTTTTCCTGCAGCGATTTACTTCGTAACTCTTAGTGGACAGCTAATAGTTTTGGTATTTATCACGTAAGTATATATTTTATACCATTTAATGCAGTTGCTCACACACACAATACCTGTTTCACTGTGGTTTTCTTCTATTTAGAGAATTAACTGGTTTGATACTTGTTTTATAGCTCAATGTCTTTTTTTTTTTTTTTCATGGCTTTCTGTGTGACACGCTGGTTTGCTCTAACCTCAAGAGTTCCCACTGACCTGGAATAGACAGGATATTCAATCTTCCATTTTGCTAAAACATGGATTTCTGGTGTAATAAGACGTTCCTGAAGTAGTGACCGCCACCCTGACTAGTTTTTTCACACACCAAGTTAATGCTGGGATGGTATTTTCAGACTAGACCGTAGCCAACTTGCTTTATAGATTATCTCCCCTTCCTATATCTCGACCTGAGCCAAATAAAAACAGTTCAGTTATTGAATATGGATCCAGTAATTTCCACTTTATGTAGAAAGCACTTTAATAGAACTAAGAAAATGGTGAATTTCTGGACTTGTATTTTCGTATTTAATACCATATTTGTTATACATAATTTTCTGAAAATGTGTGAATAGTTAACTAATAAGGTCAGGGAATTCATTCTAGTCAAAATGAGTGGGAACTCGGTAATTAGACTTCGTGGTTAATTTAGAAAACTGCTGAGGAGGATAAACAAAATTCGAAAATGGCTATTAATACTCTCTCCCTGTATGTGTATCTTTCTGTTTTTTATGTCTGTCTTTCTCTGCCCCGTTTATGTCTTCTGCTTTAATTCTCTTTTTTTTCAGTGTCTCTTTATCTTCGTTGTTTTTCCTTCTAGTTTTTATCGCCTTAGTTATGTCTCACTTTTGTGCTTTTCCCTCATTTTCGCGTATTTTGCTTTCTCTCTCTGACTGAAATATATAAAACAAACACTCACATAAATATACATCTATCACTAGTCTTACTATGGCTATAGCAGTGACAAATTCATTTGCTATGTGAATCGGAGACATTACGGGAAAACCAATATCATATTTATGATCAGCACACCTGAATTCTGAAGAAAGAAACAAAAAAGTTGGTAAAATTAAGGTAACTCAGCAAATTAGTTAAATTTTGTTGTGCAGTGTAATTTGTCTGGAGGCAGCGAAAATCCCTGACGTCGCACAAGGATATGCATATACAGAACTGCTTTTCTTGTTCCGTTGTGCTCTAAATACCCCTTTCGACAGAGTATAGCTTCCTCCTTGGCCTAGTGGATAGAGCGTACATGGTATCTACTAATTTTGTGACTTGAAATTCCCTGAGTTCGTAGTATAGTGGAACATGTAGATAATATTTAATGACAGTTTTTAATCTCATCACCACCCAGTCTTGTAGATTATTGGTATTTCACAAATAATTTTAAAAAATCTTTTGAATAGAGAATTTTAACACATTGAAAAAATTCGGTACATCAGTGGGAATCGAACTCACGACCTCCGTCTTGCCGGGGCAGTGCTCTTATCAACTATGGACAGGTCCACCTCATATATTTTCCTTTCTTTCCCGAATGAATTATAGATGTCCCTGAGTTTCCCGGTGGTAGTCACTCTGAGCGTAGTTTTTCTCGAGTGGCATGCCCGGGTTCGATCCACGTGTAGCCCCACTTTTTTATCTTGTCTGTTCTTGAAGACAACATTACTGTATGCTGATTTTTCTTGTGCTTTTATAGGCTTTTTCAACGTTTTGTACATGTTTCAGGAACACATAATGCCAAGTGAAGGCGGGTTAGTGGTCAGGTTAAGTTTTTTTTAAATTTATTTTTTTATCAAGGATGGAAAACATCTCACACTTTCTTCTTTTTTCCTTTCCCTTATTCCTTAAAAATGTAAGAATATAGAAAAGCAGTTCTGCACATGCACCCTCTTCTTCATAAAAATTTAGAAATAATGTTGTAATTAAATAATTGATTGGCATTAGACTTTGACGCAAACTACAAGGGAATCATAATGCTTTTCTGGTATGACCAGTTTCTCTCTTCAATGTAATAACCTGTGAAGTGACTTCACAAATTTTGTAACATCCGTGACGACACACTTTCATCAATTCCCTCAATAGTAGTACATTTAGGTCAATAAAATTTTCTCTGAAGGAGGAGAATTATGTTTCACATTACTTCTAGTTATAAAAACCAACATAATTTTCCTTAAAAAAAAAGAACACTCGGAAATGTAACATCCGTGACAATTGGAATGGCTGTTTGACGTCAGGCATTTTCGCTGTGGGTATTATCCATTAAAAATAACTGAATAGTAGTAGTTCCTTTACGTGGGGAATAAAAGAAAAAATGCTTAGAATTAGGTATGTATTAACGACCTTGTTAACTGTTAACCCGTTTAAAAAGAGTACGGCGAAAGTACGCCTGTATATTTTAAACTTTGCAATAGGCTGAAAGGAAACTGAAAATATCTTTTGTTGGACAAATATGATTAAAGAATTCTATAGTGTATTACACTTCGATGGTCCTAGCTGGTCATAGTGACATCACGAACGTGGAAATTTAATAAAACTTTTTGTACTTCAAAAAGTTGCCGAAAATCGAATATTTAAGTGAATTGGCCCAAATTTGGTCTGTTAAAAATGATAAACGTATAAGTGTGTGAAACAGCTCTAGATTAGGATTTAAACGAGCGAAACAATATATTAATATGGATTTTAAATACCATTGTACAGACTTTTTGATGAGTTACGTACGCCCTTGAAATTGCACCCTGCATTGTGTTTATGCAAATTTTCGTTTGTAGTGTATCGTGTGAAAATTCACCTGAAGTAACGCCCATTTCCAGAGTTGTATTGTAGTTCTTAACAGTGCGAGAGACTGATAAGACGTTAGAATTTTCGACGTAAAAGGAAATTTTTAAAGAGAAAAATCCTTTTTACCTTAACGGTGTAGATCACCCTCGCAATCTTGAGGTAACCTTTCCATTGGTTTACATGGGAATCGTTTTCCTCGTCTTGTGTCTCTGAGAAGTAGAATATTCTAGTTCCGCTATCACGAAATTTGCCTTGGGAATTGTTTTCACTCTTGTAGAGTTTTGGTTTGTGAAGTTTCTTCAGATATATGAGTGTAATTTATTATTAATAATTTAACATATAAATCACAATATGTCAACAAGAAATTATACTGTTCGTGTGTAAAATACTGCATTTCTATGAAACAGCACGAGTCAAAGAAATCATGACGAAACGCTAGGCGAAAACAGAAGTTAAAAATTACACTCCTGAGAGACATAAGACGAGTAAAACAATTCCCATGGAAAGGTCATACCAAGATGGCGGGGGTGATCTACACCGTTAACATTTCCTCCTACATGTATTTAAAACTTCTCTTGCGAAAAACACTGCAGCTGTTCTCAAATGTGAGATCAAAAACTGTATGAGTGTTATCTTTTCAATTCTTTCAGATATATTCATGTAAGCCTTCGAGGACAAGATCTGGAGAAAGAAGAGGAAGTGGAACAAGAGCAAATAGAAGAGACTGCGATACAAGAGGATTCAGTCAATTCCAGTTCCGCAAACAGTTGACCTTTTCAGAGAAGCAGTAACATTTTTATAGGTGTAAATAGACTTTTAATTTTTGTATCACACATCAGTAAAGAAAATTTGTTTTTAAGTAGAGTTCAGAGTTTAATTTTTTTAAAAGAATGCTATTTGAATCTACCAAGTGGTGAAGGGTTTCCAAACTTCCTGGGACTTTTAAAATATTAAACGTTATCTAAAAATAACACGTAGCAATGTAAATATTAATCCTCTTGCGTAAAACATATTATTAAGCGTTGGTCTGAATTATTGAATCCTAAATAAGATTGTAAGAACGGAACGTTCGGATGGGCTCCAAACCACTGCGCACTAAAAGTGGTCATGCTATTTGGCAAAAGGAAGACCCAATCAACTTCTCTCTCTAATTGTATGAAAATAATTATCCGAGCATGAGTTCAGTGTAACCCTGTTTAGTGATAACTGACAAGGAAGGGTCACGGTTCTCAAACACACAAATCCTATTCACACCTAATACATCGCAAACAACATAACGAGATATGTAGATCACCAAATTTAAGGGATCATGGTCCAGGGGGAGGGGAGCTAGGGGCTCCGGAACTTCGAATGTCACAAAAATGTATATAAAGGCAGTAGAGAGGTTTTAATGGAATATCTTGAAAACGGGAAAAGTAATCAAAATAAAACTTCCACAACATATAGCTGACCACAAGTAGTAACAAAAACTATAAGCAGTGTTGCCAACGCAGAACAAAGTTACATTTTTTAAAATAGCATTATATACCAATTAATGCACAGTGGAAAAGTACTGGCAATAGAAAAGAAAATAATAAAAGTTGGTTTCACAGTGTTGCAAACTATGGAAGATATATGAGCTGAAAGTTATCGGGTTAGAAAATATATATATGGAGACAGAGGCCAATATGCTGGTATCTGGAATAACAGTCAAAACGTTAATCAGCACGTATACTACCGAGGGGTGGGGAATAGTGAAAGCATTGTCACCACTGAATGGAACCACGTGTCAAGATATATTTAAAAGGCACTAGTAACAAGTGAACGCTGGTACCATAGTGTTGCAATCTTCGTCTTGGTGTGATATATCTTGCATAGTTTGCAGCACTGTGCAACCAACTTGTACTATCTTATTTTCTATTGCCAGTACTTTTCCACTGTGCATTAATTGGTATATAATGCTATTTACAAAATTGTAACTTGGTTCTGCGTTGGCAACACTGCTTATGGTTTTTGTTACTACTTGTGGTTAGCTATATGGTGTGTAAGTTTTATTTTGTTTACTTTTCCCGTTTTCAAGATATTTCATTAAAGCCTCACTACTGCCTTTATATACAGTTTTGTGACATTCGAAGTTCCGGGGACCGTAGCTCCCCTCCCCCTGGACCATGACACCTTAAATTTTGGTAATCTACATATCTCGTTATGTTGCTTGCGATGTATTAGGTGTGAATAGGATTTGTGTGTTTGAGAATCGTGACCCTTCCTTTTAGTACGATTAACGAAAGTGCTGGAGTTCAGTCAAGATTTGTTCGGCAGGTGTATACTTAATACAGAGTTTCTTCATAACCAATAATTAATTGGAATAATTATTCTTGTAGTCATTGAAAAGACAGAAGAACGGGATTAAAGGCTAGCAGAATATTGAACGAAGAAACGGGGATCCTGAAAGAAGAAAAAGTTACTGCAGGTTTCGACCTTGTTTCGTTTTACTGTCAGGCCCTGAATAAAGGCTTCTTGCCAGAAACTGCTAGTGGACAGGGTATGGTCACAGCGATAAGGCGGCTCGCACAAAAGTCCGTGTATGTATTTTCGCGCATATCAGGTCCACTTTGCTCTTTTACAGCTGCTATTCTGACTGCAAAGACCCGATGTATGTATACTGCCTTTTAGTGCAATTTTAAAAGATATATAGTTTTAAAACATTATCAAAATTGAGTAGTTTTCGGATGCAGCCAGATGCCCTACAGAACCCCAAAAACGAAAGTTAACGAAGCTAGTATTCTCTCAAAGTTCGTTTTATGCTACTGCCATCTTCTATTTCGAAGTTGAAAGATTTTTTACTATTTTTTTTTCACGGAACTACTCATGGCAATTTTTCAAAATGAACTTTTTAGATTGCCGCCATTTTGGATTTCAAAATTCAAACGTACTTGAGTTTCTCCATACGTCACAAAGAGTGCGTTCACCAGGACAACGGGTTGTCTCACAAGAAGTCACGATGACAGAACTGTACAAATTGAGTTTCGAATTAGTTGATCCACCCTATTCCCTGGACGTGGCCAGTGAGACTATTTTTTTTCCTCTCCAAACTTAACTTTCAAGTCTTTTGGGAAGATCCTTTCGTCGAATGTCATCCATGTCGTCAGTGGAATGTTGTTACACAATTTTATTATAATTAAGTCCTGTAATATTTGAGTATTCCTATCAAGAAAAAGGTGTAATGGCAAGTAGTAATAATTATTGAAATAATAAAAAATATTGCGAGAGAATGTTCCCACACATGGAACGAAGTACAATTTTAGAATTCGCTCATATTCGTTCGTACTTTTTCACATTGTTAGTATTGCTAATCGTCCATAATTTGCTTAAAAGGTTTGCTACATTGTAGTGAGACGACACTGAAATTTCAAAATAAGAATGCTTCAATCGCCCACAAGTGGTGCAACCACCCTAAATGCTTATATGTTATAGAACTAGCAGTAAGTGGGGGGTACAAAACTTCTCAAGATGGTCTGCGGCAGAATTCAATCTTACGGAGCGATGATCCATGTCTTACGCAGCTATAGCAGTTTGTGAGCAGTTGAACTATTTTATTTTGTTAAAGTCGAAATTACTTTTTATTTTCTATTTCTTGTACTGATAGGATATCCTGTTTGGTCTGAACTTAATTTTAGAATAGGAATAACAGAATGTGTCAGATACTCAGTGGACATCTCATTCAATTTGAATTTATTTTAAGGTCTGTAGGCAACTATGGCTCAGGCCGTATGGATGGTGGAATGAAGAAAGTGGGACGAAATGGAAGCACCCCGAGAAAACCCACGCACATGGTATTTGTCCACCACATGGCATGAGCAGGTATCGATCCTAGCACCGATCGACCCCTAGCACTAGAGGTGACAGCTCTATCAACTGACCCACCGTGGCCCCATCTCATTCAAGTGCTATTTTAATTCAGAAGTTTTTAGTCAGTCCATTTAAGTTCACAGAATTATTTGGATAGCTAAATGTGGATGGCCTTACTTAACCAACAAATATACATGGACATGAAAGAGCGACAGGTAAGTAGTGCAGACTGACATTGAAAATAGTATTTATTTATAGTTTAAAAAAAAAAAAAATACTAAACAGTCTTTTTCCAAAACCTATTTTATCAAGCTTGTTTAACTATTGAAAACTTTAGCTCCATATGATTTGATTCTTAAGAACAATTAATAATTTTGCTCATTCCCAGATAGCACACAAACTTGCAGCAAACCTATCTTGTTAAACATCAAGCCTGCAGCGGAAAATATTAAACTGTCCGTATAGGGGCTCGAATAGAAGCTTGAGTTTTGTTTGCTGTCCGTCATTCGTAATCATTGCTCTACCGCGCCACTTCTGTCTCCTGTGTTACTAGTCCTTTTATGTTACGAAGACAGTTTCTGAAGTAATTGCACGAATATAGGGCAGAAATTCGAAGCCTGCTTCGTTGATTTTTTTTTACAAGCGAACCTCCTCAGGAAAATGATTTATATACTCTACTGCTCGGGTCTATATCATGTAGCGTTTTTGGTCTTTGTATTGTGTATAATGAAAGGAAAGAATAACGAACTGTTTAACTTGTGTACAATGTTGAAATATAAATATTTGCTCTCCTTTCCTTCCATTTGTAAAAGTACGAACATTTTAAAGCCCGTGTTCCAGTTAGTAATTCAACAGGAAAAAAATCACTTAGTCTAACACTAAGGGAAAATCAAGGCTAGTGCAAATTTCGTATAAACTAGCCTATCTGGGAAATAGGCAGCCAGTTTGAGAAATGGCCTAGACCCGAACAGTAAAGTACACATGACCTGAGGTGAGTCGCTTCTGAAAAATCAACGAATCAAGCCTTCTTCATAGCTCGAACACAGGACCAATAAGATTTTCCAGTTTCGAATTTAAACCTATGTGCATCCCTTTATTTCAGAAATTGTCTTTATAACATAGGACTAGTAAAATGTACTTTATTCAGAAGAACCGTGCAGTAGTGGTCAGAGTTAACATACAAATCTCAAGATTTTGGCTTCGAACCCCACTGCAGACAATAGAAATCTTTTTCCGCCACAGGCCCGATGATGTTTTTTGCAAAAGGTTTGTAGCAAGTTTGCTGCAAGATTGTAGCACGTTTGCAGCCTTGCAATGCCAAACTTGCTCCAAATTTGAAGACGCAATGCGAAACTTGCTGCAGTTTTTAAGTTTACTGCTGTCTAGGTTTGTAATACCAAAAATGTCTAAGATTCGGTTACAGAAACACACTACTACCTAGAAAAGTAATTTTATTTATCAACAATTTTAATCACAGTAAATATAAGAAGATACAG
Source organism: Lepisma saccharinum (assembly GCA_022664845.1). Classification (NCBI taxonomy): domain Eukaryota; kingdom Metazoa; phylum Arthropoda; class Insecta; order Zygentoma; family Lepismatidae; genus Lepisma; species Lepisma saccharinum. Next base: position 9,058 of record JAGDQP010055050.1, read on the forward strand.
GAACTAACAACTACGTTCAACTTGAATGTCTTTCATAAGGATTTTTTTTTCTATTAAAATAACAGAGCATTACTAAAAAAGACGGTTAAACAACGTTTATCACAGAAAAACATAGGACATTCAAAGATATTTACCGAACAATGAGAAATTAAAATTTATAAAAATAATAACTCACAGCAAATTAATATATTTTTATAACCATTCTATTATGCAGTACACGAGATGAGTCAAATGCCATAACCATCTCATATTCCGATCATAACCAGTATCTTACACGTAGAGTCGGGTATACTGCTTACTCAAAAACAACGAAACAGCCTTAAATTTTAACTCATCATAAAACCTTCAGAATAATTCATAAACAGATATATCTCAAATTTTCACTTCCGAAAGCAAACTTTTTTTTTTTTTTTTTTTTTCAAAATTGCATATTATTGTCCCATAACTACAAGTTAGCACAAAATGAAGATTAACATGCGTAAGAAGATGAAACAGGTCCGGAAGAAAAAAAAGGTTCACTGAGAACCATGAATAGGTACGAGCCGAATAGATTAATTTTGATAGACTTTCAAGGGTTAAGAGGGCTTTCCTCACTCCAACTCTCATTTTTTAATATTTTTTTTTAAAAAAACGAGTACTATCAAAAATGTAAGCGCGCACAAATTACTATGGAATACAATGGACAGCGATCTCGAAATCTTGTCCACTGATGAGTGACAAGTTTTCACAGATTATGACATCATTATTTAAATTTAATTGAAGTCTCAGCACTCATCAATCGACACGATTTCGAGATCGCTGTCCATTGTATTTATTAGTAATTTGTAAGTTCTAGTGTGTTAGCTTACAGTTTTAATAGTACTCTTAGTTTTTGAAATATTTTGAAAAATGATAAAAATTGGGGGGTTGGAGCAAGGAACCCTCTTAACTAACCGTCTAAGGTTTAATAACCAATGATTTTGAAAATGTATGCCCAACTGAATTGTTTTTCCACTATTTATCGGGAAAAAAAAAACTTTAAAATACAAAATATGCACTAAGCTTTCGGCATTCCAATCACCTTCCCTCAAAAAGTACCAAAATATCTTTTACACTACCAGAACATGCAAAACTTTTGCCAAGTAATATTAGTACAACAAACCAATTACACTACCCAAAAAAATATGAACGATAATCTAACCCCCTATCTTCCCTATGGAAACAAAAGTAAACATTTGATTAGAACTGACACTTGATTGGTTGAAAGTAGAAGGCGATCTCCTTGCTTGCTTGCATTTTTATCTGTGTTCAGTTCTATAGTTCAGTCTGAAGAAGAAGGTGGCACCTCCGAAACTAACGCATGAGTTTCTTTTTATGGTAATTAAAGTACAGTCAAAGCCTTGTCAGGAAACCGTGTTTTCTTACAACCCCATCTTCTCTGAGGAACTTGGACAAGAATATTTTTCTTTAAAACGAAATAAAAATTATGCCCAGAGGACTAAATTATGCAGTGTACAAAACAGATTCGCGTTTGAAGAAAACTTTTACTCAATGTCTTCCTAAAAATACGTATGACAAAGCGTTATTCTATTCTTCACTGTAAAACAAGGTTATTAACAGTGTTTTCATAGATTATTATTTCCAGAAAATAAAAATTTTCTTAGTATATCCCCAAGACAGGAACTTCTTGCATATAAATCCACAATTTCATAGGATACTACAAAAATACCCACAGAGCAACTGAAAACAGTCTCATGATACCTTTTCCATATCGTGTTCCCTGCTTTCAACGTATAGATAGCATTTCCACGTGAATGAATCCTCCCCTCGAGCTTTTGAGATTCAATCCGTTTCTCAGCTTAACGACATCATTTAAACAACCACATTCAATAGGATTACGATACAAATAAAGCATTTTACGAACAAAAATCAACAAATATGTTGCTACGGTTATGTATCTGTAATACATTAAAGGCTGAATTTTATTCTTAGCACACTGATTAAAGCGGTTCGGTCATCTACCACTCATGAGCACATAAAATTGTATACGCAGAAGAGTCAAAACATGACATACTGCACGAGAGGCATCTAGTGGAAGAACAAATCAGAACTGCTCAAGACAGTAGTATCTTGGAAATATCTGTAAAAAAGCTGGCTCCAATTTAGAACCTAGCGGAAGGATTGATCCCCCTTCAACATACCCCCCACCCCCCAAGACCTCAATATATCTTTTCACCTACTTTAGTAGCGTCTACCGCACCGAATCGACAATTGTTGTGAAGAGTGAAGGTACTCAAAGAACGAGGTAAGGCAGTCGAAGCCTTGTCATCTGCAGGACCAAATTACCCATCACTGAACTATTTTTGCAAAGAACAGTAGACGATCTAAGACATGGTGAAACACCAGATGCCTCTACTGTGTGGAAGTCGTATCAGTTTGTTCAACACGATTACGATGCCATCTGCATGTCGCTTTAACGAGACTCCCAAGAACAATTCAGAAAAAAAGCACTGGAAGGGAGGTAAGCAACACTACAAAAGGATCAAGTCGTGACTGCGTTCTAGAACGCAGTGCTTTACCGCCTAGGTAAAACTAACCAACTTGCTAAAACCGGAACTGGATGTAATTACTAGGATTCAAGCACAGCAATCCTTGATTCCATTCTTGGACGACGTTAGGAGAAACTTTACACGGAGACAAAAAGTCAAGTCAAGAATAAGTGAGCACGTGCCTTGAAGAATCTGACGGAAGAAAACGTAACAATGTGAAAAGTTTAGCGTACCATTTATTGCAGCTGTTGACAAACTGAAGAACTAAGGGCAAAACCATTGATTTTTAACTAGCAATATAGTGAGTGAAACAAGGAACTAAAAAGCTTAACAGAAGTATGAAATCTTTATGAAAAATACCGATGTAATTTCGACGAAGGATGTGTGTGACGAAAATGAATATTCGAAGTCTTCCCTGAAAGAAAGGATTTCAACTATAGAGATTACAGTATGCGAAAAACGATATTTTATCCAAATTAATGAACCGCGTACTGTATCTTACCGATGGCAGTTACTACTTGCGAGGATAAAAGGATTCTCCTTTATATACCCCACTCATTATCAACAGCGCTACAACGGAACAAAAGAATTCTCATCTATTGAGTGTCCAATGATCAAATTACCTTGACTTCGAATATGTAATAGCAGAGTTTGGTACGATGAAAGCAAATAAAACAATTTGAAGGTTTTTTTGTTCATTCGCACATCTGTGTGTCTATTTTTTTTTTTTTATTCATTCAACATTTACAAATTTATTTAATCAAGATACAGTCCAAGACACAGCCATTTTACTCTGGCGTTATTCACGGTGTATCATTCCAGCATTCGCCTGGGTGACAAGTGAAATCAGATAAAACCTGACCAATGTAAACAGAACCCGGGTCGTCCTGATTACGAGGCGAATACTATCTTTTGTTTCCTGAAACCTATTTCAGCTCTAATTCTCTACTCTCTCAGAATAGTATATCCTCATCCAATAGTCAGCAAAGGCAACACGCCATGTTAGCCCCTGCCGGCTATATAGTACAGTATTAAGAATAGAAAATACTTCGCAAATAACGCTAAACAGATTTCTTTCAAACGTACAGAATAGATGAGTACTGGTACCACTGCAATAGCGTTACATATAACTTATTCCCTTCTCATAAAAATGATTGCATTAACGATATTTTAAGCAAAAACGAAAATGAACATACAAGATAGAAACTATACTAATTTCTTTCCCTACATAAAAGTGAAGACCTTCTAACGAATGAGTCAGAAAAACCGACTTGGGAACAGATTTATACCTAATTCCCGGACAAAAGATACATATCAAGAATAGGAGTAAAATTACAAATAATCTATACACATTAAGAAACTAGATTACACCAACCCATTACAGGGTTTATCATTTGATCCAACGACACCTCCACACAGCAATCTTCCTACCAAGCACAGTTTCAACTTAAAATTACTTTTTTTTTTCTTATTTATGCAACCTGAAAATGAAGAATAATGAACTCTTACAATCTACAAAGAAACAGAATCGAACAACGAGATTAGTTACGGGATCCATGTTTATTGTTCATCAAAATAATCAATATGATCTCCAGATTTGAATTTTTCATCGGCGAGAATTCTTATCATTCTCCTGAC
>JAGDQP010055051.1:0-13223 GCA_022664845.1 Lepisma saccharinum
TCTAATATACAAAATATAAAAAATCAAAAACGCGTTAATTTTAAACTAACTTTTGAGAGCAGTGAAAACGAAATTTCCGTTCATCAAAAGATAAGTACAAGCAGCTTTGCAAATACAATTAATGATAGTTATATCACAATCATTTTAAAAAAGCTGTGACATCTTAACAAAAGACGTAATCTGTACAGAAGAGTTATGCAAGGGTTTTATCTAATAAAATTATTTAAGAAAATACTTCATGAGACGTTGCTATACGAAAGTTCACAGGTAGAACGACCACTCCATTCTATATCAGTCAAACTGATATTTCTTTTAGCGATTTTTACATTTTGCGTACAACAGTTATGGAAACTTAGATTCACTATTCCAAACGGTAACAAAAACCACACGAGTTTTTGTAAACAATTAAGAATAAGAATAAGTTCTTTCGTGATTGTCTAAAGTATCATTTTAAGTTGATACTGCAGAATATGAAAACAAAAAAAACTTAACACAAACAAAGAAAAAATACCACAACAAATGAAACAATTACTATTACATTACATGATTCTTTTTGGTTTCCGTAACAATAAATTTTAACATGTAGTGCAACACAAAAACTTTTTAAACAAAGGACTGACATACAATATGAGAGAACTTATTCTTGATGTGCAAAACTATTTTCTAAATAAAGTTATTTTGTACAAAAAGATTTCATTTATGACATTGTCATGAAAGATTTTAGAAACAAGATTGGCATGCAATGCATCAAAAACTTTTTGTTAAGCAGAAACGAACGTTTTTCTACAAGTATTCTGTCATAAAACTTTTTAGAAATATTCTTACCAACAAAGAAAACAAAAAAATATTTTATACTTTCAAATACTGAATTCTATTGGACAGAAAAATAAAAGTTCCAACTAAAAAAATTCATAAACAGAAAACAAAAATAAGCTGTTCAGAAAAAATGTACATACAACGAAATACTCTACAATACAAAAAAGCAAAATGGTTTCATACTTTTCGATTTGTCATGCAAAATAAAAGCTATAACTATGAAATACACAAGCAAGCAAACTTTTTAGAAAGTTTCTCAAAAGATAAAAATAAAATGTGTACTTAGAAAATACATTTGCAAACAATATCAGAAGATCCAAATGAAACAGGTACAAGAACGAAAACTATTTTCTTTTTATTAACAATGATTTGCATGGAAACACTTTCCCATCTTAGGTTATGTTACTATATTGTAACCTTGAATGAAGGAGCAAGTGACTCAGTACAATCACAATGCAATACTTTTTCATGTTACGTTAGTTTCTGTACATCTCTTCTTGAAGAAAAAACCAAACCGACTCACCGAAATTCATATGTCCACACTTCATCTTCAGGCATTGTTGGAATGCATAACCTTACAGGGCCAAAAATCAAGCATACATTATACTGTAATGCTGGGCTGCATAACCTACCAGGGGCAAAAGGACACCCAGAAAGGAAAAGCCAATTCGAGTCGCCGAAATTTATAAGTGCAAGGTTGACCGATAGCTTATCTTAGTTATGCGTTTCCTTATTATTGGCAAATCTTCGCGTCAAGAAGAATCCTTGCTTGTAAGATTTATTAATTTTCTTATTTTAATTAATATTTCCGGTTTTTATATATTCAATAATTTTGGTTTTTCATTCAGCTTGCCAAAAGGTTAGATATTACCGGTTTATTTTGTTTGAAACCGAGATCTGTTCTGATTTGTTTTGTTCCTACGGCTGCGTTTGTCATCTGTCGAGGAAGAAGGCGTGTAGTAGATAGATGCTATGTTGGACTAACAGGAAGATGTAGCAGGCAACTGATTCTCCGTACAGTTATATTTACAGTTTGTTTGAATTTCTTTTTCGGGCTTTTTCGGGCTGCGTGCCCAGGTAAAGTTCAAATTCAAGTGAAAAAGTAATTACAAGACCATGTTCGCTAAGCGAAGCAGTTATATTGAAAATTAAATTTCTCCTTGTATTCTGCTCTGCTTGTTGTACCAACAGGACGACTTTTTTGAAATGTTAGTGAATATTTTTATCATCTTTCGTGTTTTGGACTTTCGTAGGTAAAATTAATTATATCTATATTCCGTTTTCGATTGTAATAATTAATTTGTGCACTATGAATAATATTTTGTTTGTGAGATTTTCAGTGCAAGGTTACTTTATAGCTATGCAGAGCTAAACTGGGTAAGGGAACATGGGTCGTCCATATGTCATGATGCCTTGATTTATATAAGCCGAAAACCGTCAACAGATCTCTGTTTCTCTACTTATACGTTTAAAGTTTTATTATTTCTAAGTAGCATTGTGCTTTATGCACTCATTTCAATTATTTCTTTAGCTGCTCATGCGAAAGGTTCATTAGGATGAGTTCACCATGATTTTTAATCGTTCAGTAATGGTTGAGTACTTGCGCTCTGTTTCGTCGGCTTTAGTTCCGTTCGAATGTTTTACGTTAAATTTCAACCTGTCTCAGAGCTGTCTAGATCGCTAAACCCAAATAGTATCCGGAACTGTGTTATGAAATTTTAAATATTTATTTCGAAAAATATCTACGAATGTCAAAATCTTACTTTGCTTTGTTCATTGTTTAATGACTGAGATTTAGAAAGTCCTTTCAGTGGAACTGGCCCATAGTTTATAGTGAAAGTGATATAGCAGGAAAGGGTCAGAATTTTCGAATGTTTGTAACCATGTTTGAAAACATCTTCATATAAAACAGTTATCCTCATATTATTCTACAAAACAAGAAATTTTAGACTTGAATTTCAAAGTGAAATAATTTTGCTAAAGCATAATTTTCGATTACTGTATAACATAATGATTTTCCTTGGACTGAATAGTGATTTCCAAACATACTTTTTTAAAACCAAAATATGATCTGTGGCGTATTTCTCTTCAAGAAGTGTGAATTTTTCAACTCAAATACAAGTATTTTTTTCCGTTCAAGTAAACTTCAATACTCATGGCAATTCGAACTTTGAATTAATTTGTGTTCAAGTAACATAACTTTTCTGTCATTTTACTGAAATAAACAGGGAGTAAAAAGGAGTTACTAAATTTTATTGAAATTCTATCGCATGTAGGAATAGCTAATGATTAAGTCACTTGGAATAACAATGTAGTTTTACGCAGATATTATTTTGAACTTACACTGTCGCGTAAAGTACAAGTGTTATAGTGAACTGAATTTTTTTTTACTAGAGTGAGTGCAAGCACATTAAAGTTTCAATGCTTTAATGTTTTCCTATTGATTTTCACGTTGGTTGAGTTTAATATTTTCTACAGTGATCTTGTACACTAGTCGACAATATCGCTGTCTTCTGGCGGATAGGTAGTACCTTAGTACTTTTATTTCTCCTACTCCTTCTCTTTCCGCCAGAATAAGACGACTGTCACTGGTGTAAATTTTAACTGTAGGTCCCCGGCGTCGAGAAGTCCTGCCCCCATCGCCCAGTCAGTTTTACTGGCTGTAATCAGCCCTGACAGCTGCTAACATCGTTGCTGCCTATAGGAAGTCAAACAGCAGGGCCAGAGTGCTTCTCTGTTGAGAATTTCTACATCCCACTTGCATAGGGGATTGGCAACCTCATCGCAGGTCTACGGACCGCAACGTGATGAAACCATCACATAGCCCGAGCAGCAGACCATCGTTGCTCGTATACGGCGTACGGAATTGTCGATCCGATCGTCAGGCCAGCTTATGCTGGTTGCAATCAGCCACAAATGGCGTAGGGAATTGGCGACACCATCGTCCAGCTGGCTTTTACTGGCTGCAATCAGCACTCGCAGTTAAACACCGACGCTGCTTGAAAGGAGGACCAGCAGAGAGGTGTTTCATTTACGTTCACCTCATTTTTCATCCACAGATGACTCATTATTTCATCTCCTCTTGAGTTGCGACTTACGCCTCCACGCAATGTCAAAGGATGTGTTATGGTTGTATTTTCATTGACGCTGGCCCCTTGGGCCCGAGGAAAGGTGGCGGAACCATTGGATAGCGCCTAGTTCTTAACAGCAGATTCTTGGATGGTCTAGCTCGTTGAGACTGGGAAGTGCGCCATTGGGGACTTCTTCGGACCTTTGGTCTCGCCAACACTTGGGTGTCCCAAGTATCCATCAGTCGGAAGTGCAAGTGATTTCGACGCCAAGTCATTGGACTTCACCTCGATTACCAGCTTGTTGACAGGGGTGATGAGGGTAGTACCCGGCAGCCTCGTTGGCTTCTTAGAACGAAGACGGAGAAGTGTGGGCATTTACGGCTGTCATTCATCATGGCTACACTACATCCTAATAAGACGCCTTCGGAGAAAGAAAGAAAGAGACAAAAGAGACAGAACGAAGATAAAAACACTGATGTTAGTAAGAAGACGCATACAGCTATTGAATCAACCAGTGACAAAGAAGAGAAAATCGAAGTAGAGGAATAAACAAGTATCGTACCGCATATCACGCGATATCTTATAATTGAAATTAAGAATGAGTCGGAAAACACATTTGGAGGGATTATCCCCTTTCATCATACACAGGCAACTTGCTCATGTTGCCGGCGAACTCAAACATGTTAAAAAACTTCTCAACGGCACACTCTTAGAGGAGACGTCAAGCGATAAACAAACAACTAATCTCCTGAAATTGAAGTCACTAGGTCAGTTTCAAGTTTAAGTTGAAACACACCGTCAACTGAACTTTACTCAGGGCTTAATTTCTTGTTGGGATTTGCAAGATGACCCTGAAGAGGAGATTAAGAATGAACTTGCCAGCCAAGGTGTCGTCAATGTTAGACGAGTTAAAACTAGAATGAGTGGCGAACTCCAACCCACTAGCTCGCTAATTTTGGCGTTTGCCACCCAACAGCTTCCCAGGGACGTGAAGGCAGTTTTCTATTGCTTACATGTCTTTCCCTATATACCGAGTCCGCTCCGCTGTTTTAAATGTCAGCATTATGGACACACCAGCACGTCGTGTAAGGCGACCTCTGCTGTATGTGCAATATGCGGTACCAGTAGCCATGATGCGGATCCTTGCACGTCACTGAAGCCTCAGTGTGTTAATTTGCAAGGGTGATCACACGACCTGGTAACGTGACTGTCCGGTATTTAAAGAGGAAAAACGAATTTGAGACCTGATGGTCCTAGATAAAATATCTGCTGGTGATGCAAAACGTCGCGTAAGAAAGTCTGAACACATCCTTCCATCTGGTGCGTTTTCTACGGTCGCGGACAGACTACCAGTTAAAACTGTCTCGGTTGGCACTCAGACAGTTGCTGCATCAACTCAAACTGAGGGACCTCAAGCTGAAAAGTCTCCAAAACATCGCCAAGCCTCAACATCTCCTCAAGCTACGCCGAGGAATACTGAGATACAAATTCCTCTTCTAGGACTCCACGGGCTGTATCTACTCTTCGTGCCCGTAAACTTTCACGATCTAGTCGTATGTCACCACTAGCGACGAGCATCAAACGTCTAACTACTGTTCTGGCTACTCAGCTGGCACATCAAAATTCTCCACCTGCCCTTAATGAGCCGAGTTCGTCCCTCAAATCAGATATGATTGAGGACGAAGTGATGGACTCGTAATTTACTGGCGTCGGAAAGGGAGGGAAATTTAATAAGCCTAGAGTTAAAAGGTAATTATTTTTTTTTCTTTATCTTCATCCCAATTTCTATGCTCCAAATGGAACCTTAACGGATTTCATTCCCACTATGAAGAACTTCAAGATTTGTTATCAGATCTTTCCCCTGTTGTCGTTTGCTTTCAGGAAACCAAGTTTAAAATAACTGAAGCTGTAGTATTGAAGAACAATACACTCTATCGCACATATTTTCCCACTGATGGTCGCGCATGTGGCGGTGTTGCAATCGGTGTTTGTTGATACGCTGTATTCAACAACTGTCCACATTGCTACGACGCTACAGCCGGTTGCTGTTCCCGTCCACCTTGAGCAGCATGTCACAATCTTGACTTTGTACATAACAAGGGAACAAGACTTCACTCTCCTTAACCTCCAGGATCTTTTGCAGCAGTTACCCCAACCTGTAATTTTAGTTGGCGATTTTAATTCATATAATGTTATTTGGGGTAGTGTTCGTACAGATGTCCGCGGTAGAATAGTTAAATCGTTTATTGATGCTTCAAACGTAGTTTTATTAAATACTGGTGCTAACACGCATTTTAGTTTGGCAAGTGGCACATACTCAGCGATCGATCTCTCTCTCTGCAGTACAGTTCTTGGACCCATGCTGGCATGGCGTGTACATGACGATTTATGTGGCAGTAGTGACCACTTCTCAGTATTGTTAGACTTTTTAAACCTTTATCAAGTACCACCCAAATTACAGGATTGGCAGCTGAAGCGTGCTGACGAGTAAATATGAAACTCGGGACCAACTAGTTGATCAAGGAGATTTGCCCCTGAATGATTCGGTTGAGTACTTAAACCGTGACATTTTGCGAGCTGCCAGATGCTCCATCCCACAGTTTGGCTGAACGCCCGTCGGCGTTCTGTTCCCTGGTGGAACGATGAGCACGAAGTAGCACGGTGACGGCGCAGTCGCGCTCTATGGGTGCTCAACCGATTTCCTACGGCTGCAAATTTAAATGCAGTTCGACAGTCACAAGCTTATATTCGACGTCTCATGAAACAAACTCGGCGTACATCTTTTCGTGACTACGTATTTTCCAAACGCCAATTCGAGACGTGTGGGAAGGGATCAGACGTTTGCAAGGCAACTGTCGCTTATTTAGAGCCATTGACTCCTCTGAAGGACAACAATGTCTTGCATACTGACCCAGAACAGATAGCTAATCTTGTTGGAGTAGACTTCGCAGCAATATCCAGCTCTCAGCACTACAGTGCTATTTTCGAAAATGTTAAGCGACAGGCAGAGATAATACCTCTACGCTTCCACTCTGATAATTTTAAATCATATAATGTCTCTTTCACCGAGTGGGATTTTAAAACTACCTTGTGGGATCTTATAAACACATCCCCTGGACTCAATGATGTGCATTATGAAATGCTGCGACACCTTCCCTCCCAAGGAAAGGTCTTCTTGCTTAACCTGTATAATCAGATCTGGAGGACTGATAGCTTCCCTTCTAGTTGACGAGAAACTATTATAATTCCCATGCTGAAACCTGACAAAGATAAACTCAATCGCACAAATTACCGGCCCATTGCTCTCACTAGCTGCGTATGCAAGCGATTTGAGAGAATGATAAACCGACGCCTAATGTGGTACTTAGAGCATAGCAAACTTGCTTGCAAATGATCAGTGAGGGTTTCGCCAATATAGATCAACTGTCGACCATCTTGTCAGGTTAGAGTCTATTGTTCAGAACGCATTCCTCCGGAATGAACATGTTCTTATTGTGTTCTTCGATTTAGAGAAGGCCTATGATACCACCTGGAGATATGGCATATGTCGCCAGATTCATGACTGACATAAGGGGCCACATGACCTATTTTATAAAAAATTTTCTTAGTGATTGCTATTTTCGTGTCCGTGTTGGTGATCGTTCCTCAGAGCGTTATTTACAGGAGAATGGCGTACCTCAAGGGAGTGTGCTAAGCGTAACACTGTTCGCTATTGCAGTGAATAGTGTTATGGCTTGTTTTCGCACTCCTGTGCATGGTCTTTTATATGTTGACGACTTGACGATTGTCTGTAAATCTGCGCATATCCACCTCGCAGCCCGGCAGATCCAGTTGACGCTTAACCGTCTTGTTGACTGGCCACACCAGACTGGCTTTCGTTTTTCTCCAACGAAGACAGTCTGTGTCCACTTCTGCCGTAAACGAACTTGTTTCGTGGACCCAGATCTCTATCTTGGAGACCGACAATTCCAGTTCGTCGAGGAGGTACGATATCTCGGTTTATTATTTGATACGAAGTTAAATTGGCGTAGTCATCTTCGCCAAGTTAAACTTTCCTGTACGAGAGCTCTGAATTTGTTATGTGTTTTAAGTTATCCCACTCGGGGTACTGATCGTACAACCTTGTTGCGCCTTTATCGTGCACTACTTTTATCTAAGCTTACCTATGGTTGTCATGCTTAATCCTCTTCACGATTTTAGGCGTTACATATGCTCGATAGTGTTCATCATACTGGAATTCGACTCTCCAATCACGCGTATCGCACAAGTCCTGTCACCAGTCTTTGTGTTGGTGCCGCTGAACCATGGCACGAGATTCATAGGATGCACTATGTGTTGAGCTATCTTGCTAAGACATCATCTTTGGCAAGCCACCCAGCACTTTAACTTAATCGTATACCCAGTACAACCAGCCCTATATGAACGCCGTGGTCGCGCTACCCAACCACTTGGCATCCGAGCGTCAGAGTTGTTGGAGAATCTGAATGCAGACCGCCCAACTGTCTGTTATGTCCGTTTTAGTCTCTGTCCGCCGTGGACACTTGCCCACCCACGGATTGATATTTCTTTGTCAACCGTTAAGAAATCGGAGACCTACCCGATTGAGTTCCAACAGCGTTTTCGTGAGATGCAGAGTCAGTACCTGAAATTTATCTCTGTTTTTACCGATGGGTCCAAATCAGAAGAATCTGTTGGATGCGCGTTTTTTGTCGAAGGGGAATCCCAGCAATTGTGTCTTAATCCCAAATCCAGTGTTTTTACTGCCGAGCTATATGCTCTTTTAAAGGCTTTGGATTTTAGTCTTGTTCATGGCTTCAACCGCATCCTTGTTTGCAGAGATTCGAAGAGTGTTGTTCAAAGCCTCGACAATATGTATTCTAAACATACGCTCGTGCAGGATATTCTATGTAAGTAAGACACACGCCATCTGGTCTGCCGGTGGTGAGGTTGTCTTTTGGTGGATACCAAGTCATTTTGGTATCCATTGTAATGAATTGGCAGACGAAGCTGCTCGTGAGGCCTCTTTAGGAGCTAATATTAATATTCGGCATGTCCCATTTCAGGTCATGATGATATATTATAGGCAGGTTACACGGAATGAATTGCAGCGACGATGGGATGACGTAGCTGTTAAGAAATTGAAACAAATTAAGGCAACTGTTACTCCATGGAAATCATCTTGCCGAGATAGTGGGCGGGAAGAAGTTCTTTTATGTCGACTACGTATAGGCCACAGTGGCCTAACACACGGATATCTGTTATGACGATTGGATCCACCTCGTTTAATAATTAGAATGTGGTTTTAAGTATTCGTCACGTCCTTTTAGATTGTCCCGGTTATAATCATCTCAGACAACGTTATAATATCCCCAATGACATGGTGTCATTATTAGGGGATGAACCAGGTATGTTACGGAGAGTTCTTATGTTTGTTCATGAGACATATTTATCTCCGTCTACCTGAGATGATTGTTTTTTAGCTGTTAAATTTTATGTAGTGTTATTTTATTTTTGTGAAGGCCCATTTACAACCTTCACGTTTTTACCTTTTATGCTAAAGGCTCTCTAAATCTCTAGTTTTTACCATTATTTTATGTTTCTGAAGAAATTTACCCTTTTCGGCTCTTTTATGCTTTTATTATTTTAGTGAATTAACAGGTATATTTAGAAGTGACAAAGTTAAGGGGTTCCCCGTATCGGGACGGGCGTAAGCCATAGTGCTGTTACCGCCCATACAATTAATTTTATCTTATCTTATATTATCTTATCAATTGTAGGTCCTACTTTAGTGCGTGGTCCATTACTGGTGCGTGTGAGTGTTTGCTCTACTGGTTGTTCTATGAAATTCAGAATGTTTTATTTTGGCCACCGCTTTTATTTGAGCTTTTAGAAGTTGACTTCGGTGACACGTGCGTTTATGGATAAACTGATTTATAGCCTCCAGTCTGAAGTCTGTTTTTCGTGGAGGTTTGGGCTACTTTGGCATTTTCTATGCGGTTGTGTGGGTTGTTCTCTGCGTTCTCTTCTTTGGTGTGGTGAGGAATTCTTTCCTTCTCTGTCTCCCCTCTTTTTTTCATCGTTTCAACTTATGCCTGAATCTGCTATATTTCGGATTTAGTTATCCTTCGGTAATCGTGTGCTCCCTCTTCGGAATTTTTTTCGGTACTTGTGTGTCCTGATGATAAAAGATAATATTTATTTTGGTTTGATAGTCTGATACCTTATCTTTCTCGTCCGTTGAGTGGTCGTGGGTCATGACCTCGGCAGGTGAAGTGTTGACTTAGCTCTCGAGTGACCCGTTTGAGTTGGTCCAGCTGGCCGTATTCCAGTCTGGGTGTCATTGGAGACTCTTTGCGAGTGTTATCCACTTGTCCAGATGAAAGTGAAGTTCACCTTCTTTCTTTCTCAACCTTCTTTAGGGAAACACAGGGGCACCTTCTAGTTGTGAAGTTTGACGAGGCTTCACTGGAAAACTTCTGGAGTGTTTTCATGTTCGGCACTTAGGCTGTTTTTACCCTGCGCTTGTCGCGTTTTGAACCTTATTGTGTTCTTGGGTGACACGGGCCAGATTTTCTGCTTTAGGTTGAGATGTATGTTTACGTGCCCCCTGGTATGTGTTGTCTTCTTCAGCTCATTCTCGAGTAGGTGCGGATCTGAGCCGAGGCTACCGAAAAATATAATACTTTAAAGCTGAACCATCCATCTTGAATACGTCAATTCCGGGAGGCCAAGATAGAGTATCAATCAACGATACGGTGGAAAGTATGAAATGTGTTTCTATATCGTAATTTATAAAATATTTTTTCCTACCTCTAATGAGAATAGATAAATAAACATGGTTATTAAGAATGTTATGTTCCATTTTGTAATGTAAGTTCAATAAAATAACATGCTAACTTTCTACATCGTTAGAAAAGTTCAATATCAAAGGAAATTTTAATAATTTCCGCTTATACTTGAGTAAGTACAAATATAGGTATTGCGTTTGTTTGGTGTCATTCTATTACGTTTAACGTAGTTCACGTATGATTACTGAAATAAACATAACAATATATAATTACTGATGACTGAATTAGTAGTTTGGGTTCATGTAATGGTGTCAATCCCACTAATAAATACATTTGAATTTTATTTATTGCTTTTAGATATTTTTATACCGGCCACTAACAAGCACAGTTCTCACTATCATACACGGTTTGAGTATAGCTTGCACCTAACAGTTCAGTTCGTTTATCTTACATAAGCATAAATTTAGCTAGTATTTGTAAGAAAATTTAATTTTACAAAACCTGAAGTCAGTGATGTATAAACAAAGAAATTATTCTAAATAATTCCCGTTTAATGTGGCCAATTTGGATCGTTTTAGTCATTGCAACACGCAAGCATACGCTCACAGTCAGTCCAGTCCATTAACGCAAATAATTTGTGTTGAACGTAGTTCTCAAGAATGTTTAGGCAATATACGTAATGTTAAGGATGGACTTTACATACTCCCTCGACTGACGAACGACTCCTATCACAAAAATGCTTTGGGATCCGATTCATAACTAATTAAATCATAAACTCAGGAAATGACAATTTAATTAATTTGATTTAGATAAACTAACAAAAACCTAACCTTCGCTGTTTTAGGCAATCTGGAAACAAATACAGATTAACGCTACATGGTTTATAGTTATGATTCACTTCTCTATTCTATTTTATTTTATTAGGGCTCCTTTTTAAGAGGAATGGTTCTGGCGAAAATGGGGCCATTTCAACCAGTCAATACAAGTACAATAATATGTGTGTTAGGGCTCATTTTCATGAAGGCTTACGATGCTTGCGATTTGGGTGAATAGCCAATTGAAATACGCGTTATACGTAATAGGGGGTCTTAAAACACGTGATTCATTTAGCTACATATCCGAATCGGAAGCAACGCAAGTTTTCATGAAAATGAGCGCTTAGTAATACCAGAGAGAGAAAGTAAGACTTAAGTCTGGTAATACAGTGAATATGTGAAAAGTATACTAAATGTAGCCTACCATGGTTAACGTTAATGCCTTGTTTACATTACTAACATTTTACCATGGTTAACGTTAACCCGAGTTCATTTTAGTAATGGGGGCATTCAAAGCAGTGAGCGCTCAGTGAATTTGCCCTTTGAATGCCACTGGCTGTTTCCGGCTCACTCTGAGCCGCTGCCATTTTTTTCGAGTCAAGGAATCTCACGCTCAATTTGAGCCGGAAGTGATTGTATAGGCAAAATGGCTTCCCAAGCAGAAATTTCAGCGTTACGTACGAGTATAATAATACGTACTATGAAATATCGGAAAGTCATCGGCTGCACTTCCTACTTCAGAATAGTAAGATGTTAGAAAAACATATTAGTTGTATTAAATACATTTCATCTAACTTATGGTGCGCTAGAGATGCGTACATATATAGTTGTGTGTTTGCTTGCACCGAAATACGGCACTGCGAAGCGAGAGAGCTGAATCGCTACTTTCGTATACACATCACTCTGGCGTTAGGAACAAGCCCATTTGCATGTGGTATTAAAAGAGTTTTAAATAAATATTTATTTCGTACAAATTAAATTATTAAGCTGTTTCTAACTTGCTAAATTAAATTGGCTATTTTGGTAGTCACGTTTCCGCGCTCAAATTGGGATTCGAAACTGCAAATTATTAAATTTTTAGGTAGCAATTTACATAAGCTACTTCGGTTATGGTGCACTTTATGACAGCTAGCTATTCTGCCGTACGCTTTAATATGAATACCTAGCGACAACCAGCAGTCCAAAAACTGCCAGTAAAAGGAAGGTTCTAGAACCCTGGCCCGGTTGCAGGAGTATCATAAGTAGAGAATAATATCACTTCGTTTGAAATACTTTTGAAATAAAAAGGAACACTTTCTTGACTTGGACACTTGGAAGTGGAGGGGGCCAATGTTCTAGAACCTTGCCATCAAGGTTTGAAATATCACTCAGATTCTTTTCTAGTATAATGTGAGTAAAGTACAAAATTCCACGTATGTGTCAGGGGCTGCGCAAGGTGTTACTCCGTGTGATTTATTTAAACCGCAAAATATGCAAGTAATCCGAAATTCATATTAATATAAATTCACGTTACTAACTATGAAGAAATAAATGCATTTCTGCATAGGATAAAGACTGGACTCACTGTTACTAGTAGCCCTAATCGTCCACCTTAGGACATTTGAAAGGTGTGGGTCTAATAATGAGCCACGCCTGCTCACTACTGGTGGAATAGAGAAATTAATGCTTTTAGAGAAAATATGTTAACAGAAATGTCCTATTGATTCACCTTTCATCCACACTAGTTTATTTTA
>JAGDQP010055052.1:0-10813 GCA_022664845.1 Lepisma saccharinum
TTGCTTTACTTTATGAAGTATTTTCTTTCGTGAGCTTTCAAACAGAACGAAAATTTAACCATGTTATTTCAATTGATTGTGTTTCCCAGGAATGATTTTTTCTTTAATGTCTCACCTGCCTGATTCTGTCCAACTCGAGAAGGTGGGACGCCGCCTGCCTCTGCAGACTCTCTCTGTCATTCACCGCTCTTTCCAGAGCATCCCGAGTACTTCGTAATTCTGCTTCTGTCGTTGACAATGTGTCTGATAAGTTGGCACTTCGGTTCTTGAGCCTTGTAGCTTCCTGTCAATTAAATTGAAAACAACTGATAATACACATACATATTAATTTCCGTATGACGACTTTGGGATACAAATAACATTGACGAATAAAAAAAGTTCCAGGTAACTTTTTTATATACAGTCCAAAATGTGTGTCAAACAAAACTGTTATATTTTGTACATGGACATATTAAGGTCCTAGGTTTCTTTGTACAAAGTATGACAGTCTTGTGTCACACATATATTTCGTGTTGTATAATACAAGATTACCTCAAACTTTTTTATTCGCCAGTGTCACTTGTACCCCTTGCCCACACAGCACACATTGTTGAATTAACGTTTTATAAACGTTGAAAACGATGAATTTTTACAGCGTTGTAGTTAGTGACGTTGAATTATACGTTTTACCAACGTAATTTAATAAACGTTTAAAGAATGACCAGTATAAAACGTTTATTAAACGTTGAATTGAATTCTGCTTTTTAACCTTCTAAAATGGTGAAAGCACAACGTTGCTTAAACCTTGATTCAACGTTGAATGTTTGTGAGTATTCCTAACCTACAGAAAATTTTCAGTGATAATTTTATGCTTAAACTTCATTAGGTGTTATATATCAATTTCAGTGACGGGTCGACCTCTGGGACTTACGGCCTAGGTAAAATTGTTTTAACTTCTCCCACCGGGAATCAAACCCGGATTGTTGGATTGTCACGTTTGAGGAGAAGTAAAATTTAACTTTCAGAACAAATGTTATACCTTTCCCCAAAAATCCCTACTTATAACGAATATTTAAATCTGTGCAGATGAAGAGAATAATGTAAGTTTCCCAGACCGAAGCCTAGTATTTCAGTGTTCAGTACGATATGCTTTAATTGAAATTACAATTTTAGGGTTGATTCCAGGTTAAAATCCTATAATCAAAGGATTTTTCCTGTAATCAACCCTAAAATTGTATCGTACTGAATACTGAAGTACTAGGCTTCGGTCTGGGAAACTTATATTATTCTGTTCATCTTCATGGATTCAAATATTCGTTGGAAGTTGGGATTTTGGGGAAAGGTACGAAATTTGTCCTGAAGGTTGAATTTTGCTTCTCTCTCTAAACAGGTATAAACGTTGCGTAACGTTGATTAAACGTTGAGTAGAAAATAAGTTGCGAAAAAGATTTCATTCAACATCTTTAAAACGTTTATTAAACGTCAGATTCAACGTTGAATCAACATTTTTTAGAATACTAATCCGATAGTTGTATAAACGTGGACTCAACGTAAATTCAACCAAAATTCAACGTTTATTAAACATTTAAGAAAAAGTTGAATAAACGTTTATTTAACGTGATTGTGGTGTGTGGGTGGTTTCTGTACTCTTCATATCTCTTTCCCACTATTTTGCACTTTACACGTTTCTACTAGGTACCAACATATTCACAGGTGAGGACTATTTACAAGCGATGGTAAAGGAGGTAATTGCTATCGCTGCTTTTTCTCTTTCTTTATGAAAATGGATATACGAAGATTTTGGACAACATGTGAAGTACCACACGACCTCCTAGAGAGATAGATGCATTGTTCTATGTGCCTGCTTGTCTTCGATGGTAAAGTGTATCAATGCCACTAGCCTTATGTACCACTATGTTCCAAACAACTCTGGTATTTAACAGTACTTCGTATGTACAAGATATGTTAAAACTTACGATGTTAAGTTAGATTTGCGTAAATTGTAAATAGTTTAGATTTGTTCCGTTGCACGAGAATATACAAATGCAGACATCTCTAACTATCAAATGATACTTTAACAATTACCAAATCCCGCGGTGTGGAAAGCGTACCAAAGAGGATATATCCTAAGCATAAATACACTGCAAGTTCAATGACGTATACAAGTAGACAAACTAGTCGAACGTCCTCAGATTTTCAGCTCTATCCCAACACACTCAATTTTGATTTCTTTTACTCCCAGCATATGCATTGCATTAGGTACTAATTATTTCTTAACCATGATAAACAACCAACTGACTCAAAAAGAACTACAGAAACGTCTGATGTTTGTTAATAAGTAAATCAAGAATATAATATTCTTTTTCATCATCTTCTTTACTCCTCCTTCTAGTGCAGGTTCTGCCCTGCAGAATGTTTTTCCTTCCTATTTATTTTTTTACAATAATTTTGAGAGAAGAAATAAAATAATAACGTAGTCTCTTCATTCCTGGTTTCAAAGGTTACGTTAAATATCTTTAAAAGTATTTTTCTTAACTGCTTGAAACCTTTCTCAGATGTAACAATCTAATAACTTGATTGGAAAGATTTGAAGTACTTGAAATTGTCTTTAGAGAAAAAAAAAACCATGTAACTTGCTTATAAACTTGTATAAAATCTGCTAGCCTGACGACTTCGGACATCAGATTTGTTGAGCCTCTTCTGATTTGATGGAGAATGGTGATAAGTGCCAAAGTCCTTCAAATTCTTCTTCTGGTAAACTTCACGATCTAGGCTGGGTTGCAAGAAACATACTTAAATGTAAAATCTGTCTTAAGCAGACCATCGACCTCTACATAATACTGGAGTGACTACTTAGATAAAAAACGGGCCTCATGGCGATAAGAAGCGTATAAAACTGATTTAGAACTGAAAATTTGGTTCACATTGGATTAGACTAGAAGTGGACAAGCAAGTTTAAACGTTTGCTCTGGGGTCTATCTTTAACACAAACTAGTCACTCCAATATTATGTACAGCTCGATGGTCTGACTTTAGTCAGACTTTACACTTAAGTATTTTCTTGCAACCCAGCCCTGGTACTTACATCCTTTACCATCAATGCTTTTCAAATATCTTAGACAAAACTTTTATTATTATTGTTATTTTATTTGTGCGATTGAACTCTGTAAATGAAAGGCAAAATGCATGTATTGTAGAACGACATTACAGAAATTAATACATAAAACCCAGATGACGGTCTGAGCCATAGATGCCTAAAGGTCATGAATAAAATTGAAATCTACAAGAATTAGAAAATCTCGAATTATCTATCTCTTTAATGTTTCCTTAAGCCGACTTAAGCAACTGACTGCCTTAGTCAAGTGGTCTGAGTCAGCATGCTTTGTAATCACAGCTATTACTTGGTATTACTCCAGTTTCACTATAAAATGGCTTTAGTTCTGAATGAGACCTTATTTTAAACCTGTACTGGTACTTTAGTGATAGAACTCTATGAAATAAAATAATAACGATTGTAAAGCCACTTTTGTTTTTTGAGGATAAGACATTTAATATTGTCTTACTGAATTAGTGGGGATTATGAGCGTGGTAAGTACGTTCGTCGACTTTCTTATCCAAAAGGAGTGAAGCAAAATACTAAGAACTTTGTCTTTTACAATTTCATGACTTTCCTTAGTAGATATCGAAATGAAAATTTAGAAGATACGGTATATTTACGAAGCAATAACGTCAGCTATATCGTTTAAAATTGTTTTGTGAAAAAGTGCGAGTATAAGCAGAAAAAATAAAAATAAATATCATACCGTCTCATTTCGAGCACTGGTTACACTGCTAAAATAATCTAGAAAGAGTACAATTTTAAAAGAACAAGTCACTTAAGATGAAACCTGAAACGTAAACAGAAGGGCTGTACATTCTTAGTGTCTGCTTCAGTCGACTTAACCCCTGTAGCCAAATGTTCTTAGTTTGTATACTTTCCGTCATAAGACACGCGATTCCAGGTTCGAATAAACTAATATTCTTACTGTGAAGCACACAACCTGTAAGGTTTTAAAGTGTTCTGAGTGCTTCAAATGAAAGTGGAATGTTGATTAATGGCAAACCTGACTCTTTGTGTGTTGGTTCTTACCTGCACAAGCTCTGACGCCCTTTGAACGAGAAGTTCAGAAGAGCTTGTTGTATCAGCAATGTCGACCTCAAATACCGTTGACAGCCGACGCAAGAAGTCATGCATCGTCTTTCGCGCTGCCTCCTTCATTTGTTCCTCCGAGTCCCGTTCCACTTCAAGAGCTCTGGAAGACATAAAATCTTCAGAAAAACATAAACAACGCAGTTTAGGAAAAGAACTTACAGTAAGTTAAAATAAAAAAAAAGTCATAAATTTAGTTAAATAACATATAACACATTAATGTGTGTTCCTTTTCTATGCACGTGTTTCAATTGGATTTGTTTTCGTATCTTTCTACTTTAAAAATCTATTTTTAGCCTGGATTGCTGTAGATTTTCAATTGCATTAAATTGTAAGTCATACATTCAGAAGGAAAACTTAAATAGTCTAGGAAGTTTTGCTGGAGGATGCTTTGGTGTACGGACGTTTTGGTGTAAGTGCAATTTTTTTACATCTTATTTATTTTTACAAACTCGGTTTTTCTTTCTAGCAGTCCAAAAGTAAGGTCAACAATGTTACTATCGTATTAGTTTGCCAAGCAAATCGTAGATATCGAACTTGTAATAATGAAAGAACAACACTTGGCAAGAAAGAATGCTTCGAAGGGAGGAAGAGAAAGGTCGTAATAATTCCTTTCGAGCAGCGTATTTACGTCAAACAGAGAAAAAATATTAATAGAGAGACTTGCTGATTTGTTATCGCTAAGGAATCAATACCCTGCCGACAGAGGCACATCGCTTCTCGTTTGTTCATACTGACTTGAGTTTAGGTAAGTGCGTATGTAATAAAATAACCGTTTTAAACTGACGTGGTAAAATTAGAAATCCGCGTGGTAACTTCAATTTACGTTACTCCAATGACCCACATTAACTTTAGCCGTGGTAAGATGTTAGTTATGTAAACAAGTTCTTACATAATATGAAACTGGATATTAAAAACAAGTTATTGCTGCGATTATACTAACAATCGGATAGCATTTTAGCCACACAAGCATTAACTTTTATAAAATAGGCTGGCAACACTGATAACTGTAGTGATTAGGTACGGGAAACCCCACAATACTTTTCTGTTGTGTCGAATAATGTTTATGCCAAGTTTGGCGTAGCTAAGGCTAACTGAATGAAAGCAATTTGAATAACTGATTATTTTTAAATGGGCTGTCAACACTGAACTACTGCACCAACCAAGACTGTTCTGGTGACTCTAAGACCTATCGAACGACACCTCATGCACATGTCTAAATCTTATGGTTCATGAGATATATATTTGGCATATCCGTATTCTAAAATGGTGGAGATCGTAAAATCGCTCAAAAATAAAAGAATGAAGAAAATTTTATGTAACTATACCAGATTACAAATGTCAAAACATACTACAATAGAAATAATTATTATACAAAATAAAGTTAATCTGGCATGGACCGCGTACGGACCAGAGCTGGAAGGTTAATACACTGCTAAGTATCCGTACTAGCTCAGAGACGAACGAACGCGCAAGTCCTTTAACTTCTGTTTCTTCAAAAAGTTGTTTTCGCATTATGCGTCACTTTTCACATGGGTGACGTACTCTTCAATGTATGACAAAGCCTAAATTGTTTATGCAAACATCGTAAAGTTAAATAAACAATGGAATTGCTTAGTTTCTTTCCGCAGATTCTTATGATCTATCCATGGGCGGATTTATGGGGGGAGGCATGGGAACATTCTAGTTATTTTAGAATGATTATAAATGTTTTGTCTAAACGATATACCCCCGGAATAGCTTCCACCCTTAAAGTAATTGCCCCCAGGGTCTCTCTCCTAAACCCGCCCATGAATTGATATCCTCAAAACATGATGGGATGTGATTGAAAAGGAAGTTGGATCCTACCGCATCTTTTTATCTCTTTCACTTATCGTCTCCTCCTGAAACTTATTCTCCCTTTGCAACGTCTGCATCGCCATTTCCGTCCGACTCTGAGACATCGCCAGAAGACGCTCCTTCTCTTCCAGATCCTAGAATCAACACACACACAGTACATGAAAGGAACAGAAGTAGTTAAAATATACATATACACGGGAAAAAAAATCACTGTGTTAAATCAACACTTTTCGGTGTCCCAGGATGGCCATCCCTTTGTTTGTTAAATAATACAGCAACAAACGGTGCTGATTTCGGTGATTCAGCATAATGGATGTGTTGTCAATACTGATTCAACACTGTGATTATGTTAGTACGACACTCTTCATTGTGTTGAATCAGCATTGGCAACACTCCATTATGTTAAATCACCGAAATCAACACCGTTTGATGTTGTCTTGATTTAACACAAAACAGTGGTGGTCATTCTGAGGCACCAAAAAAAAAAGTGTTGAATTAACATAACCCTTTTTTTTAATATAGGAAATACTGAAAGTGTCACCGTAAAGTGACAGCTTCGAACTTCATAAATAAATAAGTTGTGAGAAGAAAATGGTTAACTGCTGGGAAATTAATCGTGATATCGGCCAAATTATGTATAAAAATGGTAATAAACCTCTAACACCTATATTCTGGCCATCTTTTAAGTAAAAAAGAAGTGAAAACTGTTGAGTTACGAAGCAGAGATGAAGCTGGAAAATACATAGGAAACATTAACATTCATTGTATTCTATACCACACAGACTGACAATCACACAAACATAACATTGTTTCCATTATTTATAGGAGAAAAGTAAATATTAATTCTCTCATCCAAAGGCTACAGGGAAAAAGAGAGGTAAGTCACAAAATGGACAAAAACGAATTTACAACACGTTCATATAGTCTGAGAGTTATAGTTTATGTAGATTTAATTGTAGTAGGGGACGGCTAATCACGGAGTAATTTCATATAGAAGTTGTTTTGTCTCATTAAAAGGCAATTCATTCAAAGATCAACATTTCTCAAGTTACTTTGAAGGATGAACTATTTTTTTGTTTATCTCCAGAATAGATCATGTGACAGTACTGTTAATGCAATCTTTCTCTATCATGGTTTAGCCACCTAGAGTGTGAAATAAGCTTAGTGTAAAACTCTACACAATAATTGTAAACTATGAACTTGTGTTTCATTATGTTCAAGTCTGTGACAGATTAAAAGCTGCTCGTTAACTACATTAAATTGAATGTCCTATAAACTGCAGCTGCACTTTTTTAAAAGCCTGATTCTCTTATTTTTAGGCTCGAAATGTCGGTGAGGAGTGTACTACATGCAACCTTACTTCTTCATTGTTATATACTTCATGGTATGTAAACTCACTATAAACCAGATATGTTTCTACGCCAGAACCTTGCCTCCCTTTCCCTACTTACGTGAATCCTTTTCCTGAGAGATGCAATGATGGCATTTTGACGCGCCACCTGTTCTCGCAGTTGATCCGCTTCCAACTGCAACTCCATCACCCGTTGATCTCGACTACGAAGATGGGTCTGCGTCTCTTGCAGCTAGAACACAGAACATAGACACTCTCATATTGTCCATAAAAGTATAAGGTTTTCGAGAAGGACATACATATCGGTTATTCTAAAACTCGTGCTCATGAAAACTCGGCGAGAAGTGACAACAGAATAAATATGCGAACCATGTAATTCATTTGCACAGTGAATGGGAAGGAGGATTTTAAGGTTTTTCACTATACTAAAATAAACTGGCTTTATTTAAAGCACTAAAATAATGAGTTTCGGACAAATCACGTTCCCTCTTTTGGACACAAATCTATAAAATGCATTTCATACACAAAATAGACATATCCACGAGTTTCACTGACTGTTAAAACTCAACCACTAAAATGAACTTCGACTTTAAACATGCTACGAACAATTATTAATAATCGGAGGTGTTCGATCAATTATTGAGACCTGATAGTTCATTAATGTAACAAATGCTAAGCTTTTGTAGTATTTTCAACGTCAAGGAGCGGACAAAAACCATCTCTCAAAACGAAATAAAGTTGTTCAACGATGCTATAGCAAAACTCTCTAAACGTATAGGAAGGAGGGTTAAAGAGGAACGGTGGAACAAAGTGGAAAATGTTATTATGGTATTATGACATTAACGTAAATAGTGGACAGATTTGGTGCGCTACGTATTCGTCTTTTGTCTGTCAGTAACTGTCATGGCGGTGGAGATAGTGGGCGCTATTAAAGTCTAGGTTTTCACTCGTTATTTCTTGATGATTTCTTAAAGATATTGTTTTCTTCTTACTTAGCTTTAATTTTACTCTGAATTTGACCTTCGATATCAACGTTTTGTCACGAGCATTAACAGGTGAATACAGTATCTAATGCTCTTTTGTTTCCGAATTGCACGGATCTGTCCATGCGGATTCCTTTATTGACTAACATACCTTCAATACTAGTGACCCAACCCATCAGCAGCAGTCCACATTCCTGGCACATATATTTATTCCCATACATTCTCTCGTAATCTATGCCCTTTCAAACACAACCGTATTTCACCATACCATAGAATAAGCTACAAACAATATCAATATTCTTCGTAAAGCATCTTACGTACTCATCCATCGACATAGGTCAAACATATTATAAGTCATGGGGTTCATAATTCTCACATACCATACCATAAAATGCATATACAGTATGTAGAAAAGTTAGTTTATTTCAAAGTGTATATTGACTTGAGTGAAGAGACTACAGCCTAATGTTAGTCATCAAGTTATTGCAGGTACATGTCAGACATGTTAAATAGATGAACTAATCGAATGGATATTCGAAGAGATGTCTATTTAAAGATTATTGTAAAGTGTTTTTAGGATTTGAGTGAAGATGGAAGAGATACGGTATTGTATATGAGAATGAGAACGTCACGGAGAAATCTAGTGTTTTCGTTAGGAGTTGGAGACTCCGAATAAAGTTGTTTATTACCGAATATTGAGAGTTGCATATTTTAAATATCAGAACTTTAGATGTTATAAGTAAAAGTAGCATCTGTGGGATGGATTTCATATATCACATCGCTTTGATAAAAGTAACTTAATCCAATCACAACTATACAAATACACTATAACACAGTATATATATCACAGCCTACTTCTCACATTAATTACCAACTATATTCAATAATTCCGCTATTTTATACATTACTGTGCTAATTTCGAAGAAAAACAGAGAACATTCTGCAAAATCATTACACTGATTTGTATGGCGTTCAATCTATAAATCATCTCATAATCAATCGTTATCATTCGGCATAATATCTCGAGAGGAGAAAACAAAGAAACAACAAAAAATTGAAGGAAGTGGTTATCATGCTTATCCACAGACGTATCAATCATATTTAAACTTCTATCAGATATGATATCTCAAATGCAACTTTCGCTCACGTATTCCTTCTCAATTCATGCTTCATTGTGTTACACTTACGTAGGACTATTTACCATCAAAACTACAAATTATTATTCCTTCCTTGTTTGTAAAATAAGTAACAAACACGAAATTAGGTATATTCGGGGGGAAAGTGGAAGGGATTTTTTTTTAACACATCCGTAATTAATGAGTGTGAGTCATACAGAAATGCAAATGAATAATAGTGCAGAGTTCTATTGTTATTCTACATCATTTCAAATTGATGTTTTAAAAATTGAAACTTATTATTCAAGATAATTTATCGTTACTACCTCTCTTTTAAATACTTTACAACAAAGATATTCAGCCGTATTCAGTAACGTTTTCTTCAAGTGACTAGCGCTGTAATAACGAGTGATTTAACGATACTCACTCGTTAGTACAGCTCTAGTCAGTCCAGAAAACGTTTCTGAATACGTCTAATTATGTTTAATATTTTGGTAATATAAATACGAGGAGCATTCAGAAAGTAATGCCTCCAAGTCCATTACTTTGCCAATAGTACGGGAAACATTCTGAACTGTTTATCATTAATGCACTGATGTTTAAGCTATAGAATGTCACTTGTGTCACCTTCCTATCTCTTCTCGTTCCAGAGTAATGGAGCAATCCATGGCATCCAGTGGTGACGTCCGGTTCAAACAGCGGGCTGTCATTGAATTTCTGACTGCGCCCAGCAACATTCATCGCCGTTGACTGCAGTTTACGAGGATGCCTGTGTTGGTGTCAGCACTGTGCGGAGGTGGGCAAGGACTGTGAAAGACCAAAATCCAGCCGCATCAAATCTCCATGATCAGCACCGAAGTGGACGGCCCGCAACGGCCTCTGATGACCGGGAAACGAAGCGTCAGTCGATGGAGTACCGCCACACGTCCTCTCCTCCGCCAAAAAAGTTCAAAGTTGTCCCATCTGCTGGCAAAGTGTTGTTGACACTCTTTTGGGATTGGGATGGGGTCGTGCATACTGAATTTCTGCGAAACGGTCAGACAATAAACTCAGATCGCTACGTTGAAACTCTAAAGCGACTGCGGGCCAGATTGCAACGCACTGGCAAAGATAAACAGGCAATTCTGCACCACAACAATGCTCGTCAGCACACAAGCCACAAAACTCAGGAAGCACTGCAGCGCCTGAGGTTCACGGACATTCTGCCTCATCCTGCCAATAGTCCGGATCTTGCGCTCTGCGACTTTTGTTCTTCCCAAACTTAAGGATCACCTTATGGGCCAACGCTACAGTTGCGACGCCGCGGTGGGAAGCAGTTCGGCAATGGTGTCGCCAGCAGCCACCACAATTCTTCGCCG
>JAGDQP010055053.1:0-13222 GCA_022664845.1 Lepisma saccharinum
TAGAAACATGCGTTCCCCGATACTAAGCGACTTTTTATTTCTTCCGTGACCTCATTTTTGCTTGTTACGTATGCTCCCAAGTATTTAAATTTGTTTACTTTCTCTATGACCTCATCCCTAATTCTTATGTTTTTAATTCCTTCATTCCCTGTGCTTCGGCTTGTTACCATGTATTTTGTTTTATCTATGTTTACCTGTAGACCTATCTCATCGCACGCTTCTACTAAGACATCGGTGTTGCTTTGTAGTGCATCTATATCGTCCGTCAATCAAAATACGCAGACAAAGTCCAGTTTAAAACACTCCGAACTGGCCGAATAATTTCGTCGTGAGTAGCCTGGAGTACAGCTGACATTCGGAATTGTGGCATCAAAGTGAAAGAGTGAGAGCTGGTCGATTCTATTTACTAGTATTTGCCTTGTCACTAGGCTGAGATCGACAGCTCAAGGTGCATCTCTGATATAGGCTTTCGGACAATTTTCGTTAATCATCGGGGACAAAATTTCGTGCTTCCATCATAAGAGTATAGTTATTTGCTCTGATGTGAATATAATATCGTTTGACGTCATGAATTTCGGTGCACTGCACAAATATAACTAATATGCCGGTATGCTCATTCTTAACGAAACAATAATTAAATCTTGAATATTTTAAATATTTTCATTGTTTGAGTACTACACAATATATATATCGTAATATTTCACTTGATGGAGCGTCCTAATTGCCACTGCAATGCCCAGTATAACTGAGTCTGGCTCCCTTACGGGTTTATTTAATCTATTAGGTAGAGACAGGTAAAGCAAGGTAAATCAATGAAAGGTTCGTAGCTTGTCTTTTATCGCTTCACCTTTTATTATGAAAATTACAAGTCCACAATTGTCATAAAAAGAGTCTCTCGTACAAAACTATATTGGCTTATGTTTGAGGTATCTCAAATTAAAAAACTCTGTAATCTTCTTGTTGCAGTCGATGTAGCCCAAAGAACGGTCTGTTTTATGGCAGGCTATGGCCCAAGTAGTTGGCAACTACCTGGCAGAGAAAGGAAGTTTGAAAGCTGTCCCGTAGCAGATCTGAACTTAGGAGTTTTGCCTATCTCGTAGCAGATCAGGCGGTAGTAAGGAGCGGTCCATCCCGTAGCAGATCAGACTAAGGAGTTTAGGAGAACCGGCCAAGGTTAGGAAGGGGAGTGGATGTGATTATCCCTGGAAGCGGAATAGTGCCTGCTGCTCTGTCTTGCTGGGTTTTATTATTTCTGTTCTGCTGACTTTGCAGTCCTCCGCTGTCTTCTGCTCCGTCGGCTGATTTCGGTCGCTGTGGTCGGCTTCGTCCGTCTTCTATTACCCTTTGTTTACGAGGAAGAGCACATGCTTTTACTCGCTAGTGTACTCCACTGTTTAGCGGTTCTTGTTTGTAAACAAACAGCACGTACTTTGCGCGTACTGTGTTAGCACATGTGTTTATACACATTCTGCAACTGATTACGCGTTACTTTACACCCCCCACGAGGCTGTGAAAATTGCTGAGCAGACAATTTTTTCACTAACACACACTGCACACGAAATTTATTAGCACTCTAAATATTATGATCCATACTACTTTTATCACAGAACAGGATGTAAAGATACTTGTTAAAGGATATGATTGTATTAAATTCTTCGACTTTGTCCTTACTTGTAAGGCAGGATAGTGCGTCGAGACACAATCATTTCCCTCAGACGTGAAGTGGCGGGGAATTTGCTATTGGTACTTGTATTTATATACTAAATCACGGACAGTGTGTTTGCTCTTTGATGGAAGTTCTGGTTGTAATACCGGTATCGGTGTATTGTTAATTATTACAAGTGTCCACTATAGGATTTGTTTCCGTCGCAATTTGTTGAGATTTTTTCTGTTTTCGGCGGCACATGTACACTAGCAATATCAAACTATCTATAAATATGATGGTGGCGATTACGTAAAGCATTGCTAGAATTGTGGTGATCACAGTACTGGAAAAATATATATTGTCACTTATTCCTAGCTTTAATCTTTTGATATAAAATATTATACCTCTTATAATAAAATTATAAATTAAAACAAAAATGGTTAAAGTCAACGTTGTCCATGGAAAGCGTTAGTGCAAATGTACGTCGGCAAAGTGGCTAGGTAGCTGATTAGCTTCGTGCTGCTTTAAACTGCGAAGAGATGTCACTGTCTTAGTGAAATTGAAATCGAAAGTATCTGGTAGGATATGCATTTCTGTTGTGAAAGCTGCTGTCTGCCGTGTTGGTAGATTAGTGTATGCGTCCTTATTGTTTGAAACTCTTGGTATGGAATGAAATATATAAACGAGGAGCTGCTGTTGTTCTTCAATGTAACTTGGTTTCTTTAGCGTATGATATTGACTTTATTCCTAGTTGTTACATGGCGTCCAACTGTGGTAAATGTATAAAATCCCTCTATCATCGATAGGGTTTGTCGGATTTGGCAATTAGTGGTTTTGTTCTGAAGAACCAAGTTATAGAGACTGTCCGTAGCGCTGGATAGTTATTTTTGTTTATGAGGGGAACTTGTATTATTATGTCCAGTCTGGCTGAATTTGGATCAAATGATAGAAGGAAGGCCTTTGAGCATTGGTAAAATATGCCTAGGTCGCCGCTTATCGATGAATTTCTAAGGTTTGGATGGCTCCCAATCATCGTCTTCGCCAATTCTCGTTTAATAAGAGTATCACTGACGGTGTTATTTGCAAGCTTTCAATAATTGTATCGAAGTGCTGTTCAATAATTTGGAAATTAAGAAGTGTAATGAGAAAGCATTCATTGGTGGCTGGAGTACACATTGATTGTAGTATTTAGTGAGCTTGAGTTATCAGTTTTTCTACTGCGATCGTAAAATTGGTTACTATGTGCGCTAATTTAAAATTGCTTTCCTTAATATCTTGTAATTGTTGGTTTAGGTATCCATTTTGTTCCTGCATTTGGTTTATTGTTGTCTTAAGTTTATGCACTTCATATAGTGAATATCCACTATTTGCGAAGCTGGCCAGACCCATCAGAAGGCTAAAAGTCATGCGCTTAGAACGTTTCTTACAGCCTATTTGAACATCGCACGGGATAATATCGCGAATTTTGTCAACGAATTGTCGTTCCTTCTGATGTAATATCTGGATTAAGTTCTCATAGCCGCTGCACGATGTATTCTGTAGATGGACAGCTGTGAAGTCGAGATGTAACCTGTATGGTAAAAAAAAACTGTCATCATATTGCATCATCGCCTTAAACTTGGCGATGGAGATGCCCAGTTGTTTGAATACCTATTCCTTGGATTCTGCCAAGTTACATAGGTTAAATAGGCTCAGTAGCGTGACGGTTGACTTCACTACCGTGCCGGTAGAACCGTGACTATTGGTTGCCTACAAAAGAATGCTAATTTTAGTATTTTAAATCTGACCCATGACACATCTTTGGAAAGCATAGCTCTTCCTCTGGTGATTCAACTCAAACGTCATGTACCGTTGGCTTTTTGGATGTAGCAAAATTTGGAAATAGGATTGAGAGATCTCTATTGTTGATATAAGTGATTTGCCTCTAAGGTTGTGCAGAACATCCTCAGTTGATTGCAATGGAACGCTGAGATTTTCGCTGTATCTGTTACATTTCAGGTTAAGTCCTATTCGAAAGTTTTGAGTATTCGCTTTTTTACTATCAGATGAGGTGAACAAAAACGGGCTGTCATCTATTTCCCTTATAATATTTGCTCAAAGAAGTTGATTTATTTGACGATCAACCTGTGGTCGCACCGCTAATGGTATGGGTGAACTTCTACCATGGAAGGCTGCTGACTTGTCTATTCTTATCTGATAAGTATAACCTCTAAAGAATCCAATGTCTATGGCCATTGAAGAGTTCGCATAGCAATTAAAGGTTCGTAGCTTGCCTTTTATCCCTTCACCTTTTATTATAAAAGTTACAAGTCCCCCACTTTAATAAAAAGTCTCTCGTACAAAACTATATTGACTTATGTTTGAGGTATCTCAAATTTCTTTCTCTGTAATCTTTTTGTTGACGTTGATGTAGCCCAAACAACGGTCTGTTGTATGGCAGGGGACGGCCCAAGAGAAAGGAAGTTTGAAAGCCCAATCCCGTAGCAGATCAGGACTTAGGAGTTTTGCCTATTCGCAGCAGATCAGGCGGTAGTAAGGAGCGGTCCATCCCGTAACAATTCAGACCAAGGAGTTTATTTAGGCACTTCTCGTAGCAGAACCGGCCAAGGTGAGGAGGAGGAGTGGATGTGACTATCCCTGGAAGCGGAATAGTACCTGCTGCTCTGTCTTGCTGGCTTTTATTTAGTTCTGTTCTGCTGACTCTGCAGTCCTCCGCTGTCTTCTGCTCCGTCGGCTGTTTTCGGTCTCTGTGGTCGGCTTCGTCCGTTTTCTATTACCCTTTGTTTACGAGGATGAGCACATGCTTTTACTCGCTAGCGTACTTCACTATTTACTACTGCTTGTTTGTAAACAGCACGTGCTTTGCGCATGCTCTTCAGCTGATTACTCGTCACTTTACATATATGACCGCACCGCCGATCTAGTGGTTACCATCGCTGACTGCTGATCGCCGTGTTCTGGTCTCGATTGCCGGCTCTGCCTAGGTCATTTCCCCAAGCCGTGGGGGTGTGGAACGGTGCCCATCCAGCATCGTGATGGAATTGAGGAGCTGCTGTGAATAAAAGACATTCGCGATCACGATTAAGAACTTCCGTTTTCCTCTCATAACACGCCTACTTAGCGTGGGAGTAGTAGACCAACTTCTTCTTGCGGGAGAGGCCTCATGCTGTAGTGGATTCAATATGGCTGTGAATATATATATATATAAAGCTTTGTATGGTTTGCGTGCTATAATTCATGTCTCATCAGTGCCTATTTGGTCGAAGATTCAAATTTAGGACATCTTTATGGCAGAACCAATGCACTGATTTATTTCGCCATTTTTATGTATTTTCTAAAAAAACGAATACTAGGAAAATGTTACGAAATTATGTATTTTTAAATGTTCTATAGAAGTTCACACTCTTTTAGAGCCTCAAAGAAGCAATATGCTTAAGTGAAATTCATCTGAATAAAGCTTTCGACTCATACACAATTTTGACTTGACGGAGATCTGAGAATTACGCTTATAAATGTACCGATATTAGTTTTTTTGTTACCAGATAAGAGTTCAGTTTCTTCCATTATGAGTACTTGCAGCACAATTAAAACAGGACAGAATTAGCTATTAATATTTTTAATTAGAACTACAACAAAACAATATTTACCCACACCCAAATCTGACATTTTTACTGGAAAATTTTACAAAACAGTCATTTGAAATTAATTTTCAAATTAAATGCACTAAAATTACATAACACAAAACTAAATTTATTACATTTCAGACGTCCATATTATTGTCAGTTAACACTATAATACATTTTTAGGATAATAATTACAATTGTACACGTTGCGATTTTAGAATTATGTTTAGAAAAAACATGTCAAATACAAGAGAAAAGATAAGTTAAATAAAGTTGTTGAATAGGGGTTTCCTTGTCATTCATTAAAAAAAACGTTGTTGCCCATGATTTTAATTGTAACAACAATTGGCACTGTTTTCACTGTAGTATCAACGTTAAGAGGGCTCCTCGCTCTAACCCTACCTTTAAATCATTTTTCAAAATATTTCAAAAACTAAGTGTACTATCAAAAATGTAGGAACATAGCGCACTAGAGCTTACAAATTACTATCAAATACAATGGACAGCGATCTCCGGGTCTTGTCCATTGATGAGTGATACGTTTTCAAAGATTATGACATAATTATTTAATTAAAGTCTCAGTACTAATCAATGGACAAGATTTCAAGATCGCTGTCCATTGAATTTCATAGTAATTTGTAAGTTCTAATAAGCTATGTTCTTACATTTTCGATAGTGCTCTTAGTTTTTTAAATATTTTAAAAAATGTGGGGGTTGGAGCGTGGAGCCCTCTTAAGCTATATCTGATATAAAGCTAAGACATTAAACCATGTCACCCGATCAATAAAAGTACTAACTTGCCCAAGGGAAATGATAACCTTTCAGGCACTCTCATGATACGACTATCAATTATATAGTTACATATTACTACGATTGAAGCAACGTATTTCAAACAAATGTAGAGTAAGAAGCCAAAGAGACCCTAATTGAAATACCACAGCTCGACATAATAAACCTCATTCAACAAACATATTTCCAGTTCTGTCTGACTGAGAAGTGATCAAGTAATGTCCAATAATAGTTTTATATCAAACCACTATATGGATCTTGTTTCCTTATGACAACTATCCAGAAAGCGGTTCGGGGCAATGGTATGTTGGCACTACGAAGTATTGGCCGATAACAAATAGGTTTTAACTAGCTGGTATTGCAGTGCAAACATGCAGATGGACCCTTCTGGATGCTCAAGGAGATCGTCACAATGCGGACGCTCTGTGTGAGCGACTTACCAAATTTTCAGGGAGTTTTCGAAGAAATTGGACTCCAAAGGAGAATACACAAAATATTTTCTATTGCTTCGCAGCTTTCAGCTTGTGACAGTCTTACCGTCGGTTTCACCGATCTCCCTTAAATGTCAAGGAAGTGTTAAGTTTATTTAACGCTTTCTTGGAGCGCCAGTGTTTCACCAACCTCCCTCAAGTTTAAAAGTTCCTCAAACTCGTCCTTAACTTAAAGACACGATTTCCCCCCTTAAGGATTAACGCGGCCTTAAATTACTAGGAATATGGCGGACAAATATGCTGATTGTAATGTATAATTTATATTTTCCTAAATACGTCTGCTTGTGGTTTCGGAAATAACGTTGCTTTGTTACCTAGCAATGTAAATATGATGGTCGACAATGTTTAAATATGGAATTCTTAAGAAGATGCACTCTTCAGGGCAATTTTACAGGCAACACATTTGTGTGCAATGTATAATGTGTAAATATCACCGTATATTATAGTTTTCTAATATGTTTTGAACAAAAGAAAGGAAAATGCAATCTGAACTCTGATATATAGCTAATATCAGGCTGAAGGCTGATGTTGGGAATGACTGATATCCTTGCGTTACAATTCCTTCGACTATGTATCCTCAGCGGTTTCCATAATTCCCTTTAAATATTCTTGTAGAATGCACGTGTGTATATATAATTTACAAAACCGTTTCAGAAAGGGCAATGCTTTAAAAAAAAAACTCGGGTTATAGAGACTATTACTAGTTATATAACCGTGACTTTCCACACGAACACGACTTACATCTTAGTCAAAATTACTCATAACATTCGGAGTATAGCCGTCGGGTATAGTTGAGGGAAAGTACTCCGTAAGTAGAACTTTTCCTATAAAGATCCCTTGTACACTATTTTTAAGGTGATTTTATTGTGGATGTAATCAGCTATACATTTCCACATTGTCCTACATAAAAGAACTCCAAACATAGGTCATTGAGTTGTTTTGCTATTCCGCTGAATCCATCTCCTTAACTACAGACGAAACTTAATTCATGTCTATTTTTAAATATATCACAAGCTAAATTTAGCAAAACTAGTCTGTATTTATCGGACTAAAGGGAACATTGCATTCAATTACGCAATTAAAATGTAGTTATTTGCATTATTTCTGTTCGGTACAACTCAGATGAATGCAATGTAAAATCTAAGAATGATCTGAGTGCAACAACACACATGCGCTCTTGAAAAAGTATCCTTGCATTCGTACCCTTCCCACTTGATTTTGTATCACTCTCTCTCTCTCTGCATTGGATGCATCCAAAATAATTACATTGGAAGTACACTCAATCGCCATATAACAGAAGTAGCTAATATAAAGAAAATTTAATTAACTACGTTACTAGGTTGGATACG
This sequence comes from Lepisma saccharinum, assembly GCA_022664845.1. Taxonomy (NCBI): domain Eukaryota; kingdom Metazoa; phylum Arthropoda; class Insecta; order Zygentoma; family Lepismatidae; genus Lepisma; species Lepisma saccharinum. Next base: position 7,898 of record JAGDQP010055053.1, read on the forward strand.
AAGGGAAAGAATTAAAGCAATTCGAATCAACATACTCGAGGAATGAGGATCAATACACGATGCTTCTAACCTGATCTGTTTCTATTTGCAATGTGTCGAAAATACATAATGTGATCGTACCAATGGTTGACCAAATAAGGAAAATTTCAAGTGTAAATAATAACTGACGTTTATATAACAATATAAAAATAGTTATTTGGTCTACGAAACAAAACCTGAGACAATGGAAAAAAGTCAAAGAAAAAGCAGCTCGCATTTGTTTCATTTGACAAGACAAAAAATTATTGTTGAACGTAAAGTTGGAGCAGCAGGTGACCTGTGTATAGCCAATTGTGAACGACGATTGTTCCAGTGTAAATCATTCATTCCATTTACTGTAGATTGTTCCTTGAACAACGAAGGGATAAAGTAATTAGTTACTTCACTGTGCCGTAGCTTCTAGTACAAATGCACGTATAGCATATATTAGTTGTACTTAAGTCGTTTTACTGTGCGCTCTGTTCTCCTTCGGATGCACTTAACACATTTAAGTGATTTTGCGGGGGGTTGACAATGCGTTTTCTGATTGTACAGAGTTTGGGGACTACACTATTAAACCTTACGGAAGTATAAAACGTATTTTGCTTATTATTGTATCGAATATAAACTCTATTATTACCGTTTCTTTCCGTTATTGGTCTACCACTGGGGGACTGGTCCATTACAGGTATGGACACCCTATACCGACACTTACTTTCCGACAATCAGGCGAGATAGATGAGAAAAACTTATGCGTTCTTAGGTACTATATTTGATTTGAATTCTACGCATTCATTTGAATATATCACATTAATTTTAGGCACTCTGAATACAGTATAAGAAATACTATACACGCGGGAAATTAGGTCGAATTTGTTTAGTTTCTACTCAACGCACTGTGATTGTCATTTATTTGAGGCCAACCTCGAGGATCAACCAATCGCAATTCTTGAAAATAGAACAGCATGTATGAGAAATTACATACTTAGGAACACCAATGCTTTAACGTTTCGTTTGTTAAGGGAACCATAAATCGTAGCGTTAAATGTTGATGCAATGGAATATACTTAAGTGATGGTTACATGTTCATGTAAGCATTAGCTAACGTGCCCTTAACCGAAATTCAAGGAAGGTCGGCGAAACCAGCGGTTATTCACAAAGAGGTTACATGATGTCGGTGATGATTATGAAGGAACATACTTTGTGTAAATATGTAAGGGATAATTAAGTAGTTGTGTAGTGGCGTAAGTCTTATGATTAATACGAAATTACCAATAAATATTTTAAAGAAGTGTAAAGATAGGGAGACAATGTGTTTACTTAGATTCTATAGAAACAGCGGTTTGCTGAAGATATATGAACAAGGACTATTTCCTATTTTTGCTTAATTCTAAAATGAACGGACATGAAGCATAAATCAATACACGTTTAGGAAATACTTGTTACTCACAATTGTTTGTATCGAGCTGTGGTGACGTAGTGTGCAAGTTGTAAATTTCGTTCTGTAGTTTTCTGAAGTTCTGAAGCTGTCCGGATTCAAACGTACAGCATTTCGATCATGCACCCGGAATCGCAAAAAAAAAGTTTCAGGAAAACTTTTGGTATGTATTGCCTGGAGAGGAGTTGTCTGGAGTTTTTTACACGGAGGGTGTGTTCAGAAAAGCTTATTATTTGTCAGTTACTATTATCCGCAAGAACATGTTGCTTCCAAAATCACAGGTGAGTTAATGTCAAACTAAGCCTGTTTCACAAAATCAACCATAACTTTTAGCATTGAAAAGCTCCGTCAAAACTTAGATACAATCAATTTTAGTCATCTAGATTCCGGTGTGACTCCCACGAAAATATTATCATAGTAAGTAACATTGTACTACAAAAGAGTGTATGAATATGTCTTGAATATTTCCGCAACTTTCTAGAGACCCGTTTGCTTGTGGGAAGTCTCATGTTGCTTTAGATCTTCTTTTGAAACAAAACATTTCCCGCAATTAATACAGAGCAATTCTCGTTCCGTTAAATCCAACTTCTCATGATTTCGAAGCCTACATATACGGGTAAACGTCTTGTAACAAACTTTTCATTCGGATATTTTTTCTTTTGAATGAACTTCCTTCACATGGGTTCTGAGGTTAGCCTTATGGAGAAAAAATTTGTTGCATTCTTCACATTTGAAGTCGTATTCTCTTCTATGAATTTTCATGTGAGTGAACAAATTGGACTTCTGAGAAAAGGCTTTCCGACATTCAAAACATTTGAATGGGCGTTCCTTAGTGTGGACCTTCATGTGATTCTCTAGAGTAGCTCTTTGGATGAATTTGCTTTCACAGAATTCGCAGCAATATTTCTTTTCTCCCCTGTGTCGTCTTTCATGAGCATGAAGAGATGATGTTTGTGTGAAGGATTGAGAGCAATGCTTACATTTATATGGGCGATCACCTGTATGAACTCTTGTATGTACTATAAATTGGGATCTATCATGGAATATCTTCCCACAATCATTGCAAATAAAATCCTTTAGTTTCGCGTGTCTGTTAATATGATGTCCTAACCCACCTCTGGAGAAGAACGTTTTTCCACATTCTTCGCAAGTAAACACGGTTTTCATATCATGTGCCGTGTTAACGTGAGACCGAAGACCTGATTTGGTTGAGAGCGACTTTCCACACCGTGGACAAGGAAAATATTGTTTCTTCATGTAGTGTCCTTTCACATGTTCCTGTAGATTTCCTTTATAAGCAAAAGCCGTTCCACAGTGATCACATATAAAATCTTTTCTACCCGTGTGCAATACCCTGTGTCTAAACAAATTCCCACTCTCAGTGAAAGAGCTCCCACAAATTTCACATCGGTATCTCCTCTCTTTAGTATGGACCACGGAATGTCTCACGAGATATGTTTTCTCCTTGAATGACTTTCCACAATCGAGACAAAGGAACGGACGGACCCCGTCATGACTTCTCATATGATAGATTAATGATTTGTTACTACAAAACGACTTCCAACAATGCTTGCAATTAAATGATATTTCTTTAAGATGAAGTAGTTTTATATGCAGTATTAAGTGACTCTTTTGCATATACGCATTTCCACAGTTCCCACATACAAATTGACGCTCTTTAGTATGATATTTTACGTGATTCTTAAATCGAGACTCATAGTGAAACGATCTGCAACATATATCACATCTGAATGCATTTCCTTCATAATGACTAATATTTTGGTGGCTAGTTAAACGACCTTTTGTTGCAAATGTCCGAGCACATTTTTCACATGTTAGCGGGAGAGAAATATTATGTGTCACGCTTGTAATTGATCCACTAACACCGACTTTTAATATACCAGTTTTTGATCTGTCAGAACAGTTCTTTCTTCCAGGACCTGGTGGAAAATGTTGACTTGTTACTCGATCAACAGTAGACGACACAGCTTCTCTGAAAGCAAACAACACAAATAATTAAAATTCTACAATTATGTTATGCTTAATTTTCAAGAGTATTTTAACACATATAATGCGTTAACTTTTCATTTCACTTAGAAATTTTCTATATTCATTACACTGAATGTTCAACTTCTGCGTTTTCCTTTCTCTCAGTTGTACAATGACCGATGTTATCAATTATAACTAGGTTTGTCTCCTTTTAGTAGCGAATTACTGATGTTACACAATCGCTACAGAAGACGTGATACTGTTCTGCCAGAGTCAAAGTTGCCTAAAGGACCTTCAAACCATTATAATAGTTTAATATGTTAAATCACAAAAGAAATGATTCTGAATGCTTGAATATTATATGAATCTCTCTTTCTGTCTACAAAGCACAAGAATATTTTAATAGAAGTGCTACAAGCTTTATTTTCTTTAATCTGAGTTAAAATTTGATAAGTGGTAAATTTATCTAATCTTGAAGCACAAGTGGCATTTTACATCTACGTTCTTTACATCTCTAAGCGGTTACCATAGCGGAATTCGCCTGGCGTAACTATATAGACCATAAAAACATGTTCGTCAAAATACTGGGTAGCGTGAGAAAGTGAACCTTTCCATAAACCATTTTAATGACACTTGCATGCAATTGCTTCTAAACTCGTCAGATGCACCGAAGTTTACAAATCAGCGTAAGAAATTCTAACATTTCGGTAATCTTCAAAGTAATCATATTTGTGGCCAATACGAAAAATGATCTAAATTTTCTTCGAATTTCATTTATGCACTGTAGGAGAACAAGGGTTTTACCATATTCTGCAAAATATACACATCAGCAATTAAAACAAAATAGAACCTACCCAATAGTGCTTCAGCACGTAGCGCACCCATAATTTCAAGCATTACATGCTACAAAGAAAGATTACAAGTAGCACTGAAAAAAATATACAACATTCTTACTATCACTTAAAAACAATTAATACCTTGACATTTCATCAGCACAACCGTTACCCTCAACTGAAGTCTTCTGAATAATGGAAGCTGAGCTGGAGACAATCCTCTTGTTATTATTTTCTATTTCGCATACACTCGATGTCCTCGAAGCTGATTGAAACTCAGGCTGGATACTTTGACGATTGATTATGGATAAATTATGAAAACGTTTTAAGTGATCCCCAGTTTCCGATCCACCTGCGCAGCTCTGAACGAGTTTGATGCATTTTCCTTTTAACTTTTGTTCAGTATTTATATCGTTAACCATTTTATAGTCATTTAAGATAGGAAATGTACTTCCTGCAGTTTTAATATCCAAATGGGTCTGATCATCAATCTTATTACCATCCACATCTGTAATTTGAGTCATATTTGGTAACTTTAATCTTTCTGAGAAAACGATCGTCTCTCTTCCACGAAATAATGGATCTTCTGGCTTGTCCCGTTTACGGTTCAAAGTAGGTTTAATATCTTGATCAAACGACAAGCGTTCACAAACAACAATGGCGTTTTTCAGGAATGCCATACTAGTACTGCACAGAATGTAATTCAACGCCTAAAAGCATATAACTCGTTAACAACTGCCTGTATTGTCTGATGTGAGTCAGGCATGTAACATCACACTTTCCAGTCCAAAATATATCGGCAAGCTTAATACATAACTTCGTTTAAAATTGCCTGCAAAGAAAGAAAATATACATAAATATTCTCAACTGATTTAACATCGATGAATAATCTTTATTAATTTTAAAACTAATTACATATATATACATAGGACATCAATATATTAAGGGAACCAAGAAAGTTTTGTCGCTTTTTGTGGAGGTGTGTGTTCAATTGGCCCTCACACCGTGAGTTGAATGCGAATGGAGATCAGGCGAAGGTCAGTTGTT
>JAGDQP010055054.1:0-13222 GCA_022664845.1 Lepisma saccharinum
GATTATGTTCGGAAACCGTGTGGGTGATATTGGGTTGTAAGTCAGGTGAGGCAAGGTTTAGTCTGGTTACGGGATGCCGATGGCATGGTCTGTCGGGTGGAAGTGGAGTGAATACATCTTGAAGGTAGGTAGCAAAGGCATCGGCTTTGTCTTTGTCGGAGTTAAGGGTTGATCGTCTGCTATGAGTGGGTAAGGTGTTGTTATGTATTTTCCGTTCAGCATGTTGAAGCGCTTCCAATATTTGGTTGGATTATTAGTGTCTTTCAGGTTATTGCAGGTTTTGATCCAAGCGCGGAGTTTTTATGCCTTAAGGTAATTGCGAACAGTTCGTTGTAGTTGGCGATGTAGTCGAAGATATTCTAGGTTTTCAGTACGTTTATAATCTTTGTAGAGTGGTTATGAGTGGAAGGTATTGGGGTGGTAACTTAGGACGATATGGTGTAGTAGTGGTTGTAGGTATGGTTAGAGAAGGTTTGTAATGTGGAGGTGAGTTTGTCGACACAGGAGTATAGTTCTGGTTCTGTTGTAGGAGGTACTATATGGTCTAGCTATTGTCTGATGTAAGTTCTGTATCGTGTCCAATTTGCCTTATCGAAACGGAGAGTGGTGCGAGGCGGAGGTGTTGGGGTTCGTTGATGATTTGGATAGTCGAGTGCTAGTTTGATGGATCATATGAGATACAGAACTGTAATGTGGCTACTTGATGTAAGGTTGGTCGATACAATTATTACATCTGGAGTGGTGTTTGATTCTGACCTGCTGTGTTTTAAATTGGTAGTATGGTGCCTGTGGTTTGTGTGAGGATGAAATGCTGAAATTTGGTTCTTTTCTTGGTTTGATCGACTATGTATGTTTAGGTCAGCCATGATTATATAATTGCAAAACTTAGAAATGTAGGTGAAAAAGATTTGCGGTATGGTATGCCCTGGCCGGATGTATATTCTGGCCATGGTGATAGAAATGCTCTTGTAGTAGAGAGTTGTAATGATATGCTCCGGTAGCTGTGCTAATTGTGGTGAGTGGAGGCAGAGGTGTCTTTGTACTGAATCCAATGGCTACCCCTCCGTTGGCCCGTGGTGCAGGTAGAGAACTGTCTTGTCGTAAGAAGTTATAGCGTGGGATTTTGCAGCTTTGGTTGTGCTTAAGATGGGTTTCATTGAGAAGAGATGCATTGGCGTTTTCCTCGAGTAATAGATGCTTAAATAGTATTTTATTCTTTCAGTGAGCGTATATTAATGAATAGAGAGATGAGTGCCATTGTAATTAGTACTAAATTTGAGTTGTTGTTGTTGTTGTTTCTCTTATACTGCTGTTTCATACGTTTTTGCATAGAAATATCATAAGGGCTGGAGTAAGTAGCGGTGAAGTTAACGTGAAGAGTGGAGCGTGCGGCGTGTTGGATTTGCTGCAATACATGTTGGCGTTGAAACGGATGGATATTTTGCAGTGTAAGAGTGATGAAAGCAACAAGTTGGTTGATCGTGATTGGCTTATTTGTTGATGTAAGTTGATTTGTTGTAGCTGTTTGTGTTTCAGGTGTCCGTATTGGTACCACTAGCTCTGGTTTGGATGTCTCTGGTGTAGGCCTAGCTTTACATTTGTAGCTGAATGTTGGGTGCTGTTCGTAACAAGTTGTGCATTTAGGTGGTGCTTGCATGTTAGGGCAGACTTTGGTCCCATGAGATCCAGAGCAGAAAGCACAAGTCGGTTGATTTGGACACTTGTTGGTAGGGTGTGAGTTGCACTGTTGACACCGCTCGAAACGCACGGATAGTGCTGATGAAACGTGTGAAGGCTCTACTCGATGACGGTGTCTGTATATTTATGTTCCCTCGCTGAGTAATGAGTTTATTGTTTCTTGGGAATTAGTTAGGACTCGAAAAGGATAAGTGGGACCTGCATTGCACATTATGCGTAAACATTTGTTAATAGTATGGCCTTCTTCGCGTAGTACTGCTTCTATATCGTCAACAGGTATGCTAGGAAGTACACCGCGGATTCCGACAGATAGCGACGGAGTTTTACGCGGTGGTGGTGGCTGTTTAGTGGTTTATCTGTGAGTCTAGTTAGTGAAGCTGATTTACCGAAAAACTCAAATGTGTGTTTATTTCGTATCTTCTGTGCTAGATCGGAATCGGAGGTCTTGACTATGATACCGTTCCTTGTGTGTTTAAGTTCGCGAATAGCTGTGTGTTGTACATATTTCAAGAACTGTTGGAGTAGAATTTTGAGGTTCTGGAATTTAGGATCGTAGTTTGTAAGGATGAAGTTGTATTTAAGTTGTTTGGTCGAGTCTTCTGTCGTTTGAGTTAGCTATGTCCATTTGTAGTTCTTCATCTCAGTCGGTTTCACTAAGCGTATGAGGTTTCTTTGCTGATCGTCCGGATGATGAAGTTGGATGTAATGGTGATCTGGAACGTGAACGATGTTTTTGTCCTTGGCGTTTGTCTATTCCTATTGCTTGTCCTGAATGAGGTGTTAGTACGACTGGTGGAAGTCCTGAGTGTTGACCCATAATCATGTCCTTGTCCATTGCAGTAGTCGATGATGATGAAATAATCAAGGTGGGGCCACCCGTGGTGATAGTAGCCCAGGTGTCGAACACTCCTTCCACCTCAGACAAAAATTGTGGGTCCTTGACTGAGATGAGTCTGGTCCACAAGATTCATTCCGACGTGGCGAGAAGAGACGAAGACGTAGGAAGGTTCACCAAAAATATCTGGCAACAGTGGTACAAACACTAGGTTTGTCATGAACTAGCCAGATCAGTATCACTTCATCGATAGCCTAACTTCTCATCTTATAAAATATTATAAAATAACTGACTGCGCACATTTGTCTTTTAGATATGAGCAGTAACATAAATGAATTAAGAAATCTTTAAATTATCACATACTAATAATATTAATCGCGTGTCCTTTCATGTTTGCTTTAAAACAGATCTCCCATGCATAATAATTATAGTTTTAGCTTCTGGCTATAAAGAAAACTGTGCTGCCATCTCGCGAGCTACTTGTAATACACCGCAGCAACTTGCAACACATTTAACATTTCGCAACACACTTGACCTTCTCCTGCTAGACTGTATATCCTGCTGTATTTGCATACAAACGTTCCCAATGTTGATACAAGCAATGTTCTGGAGATCATGTGTTTCCAGGATTATAGTGTTACTGCAGGCGGCTCCTGCTATTACGTAGGAAATTGCCGTCTGTAATGTATATTCCTTCTTTCATTCTTGGCAGGAGGTTCCATCCTGCTTGCCTGTGTTTCTATATGACATCACTTTACCAGTCGGCAGGATATTCCGTCCGGCCAAAAATTGTGAGATGGAGAGCCAGCAGGAAGACGGAGGAAACATACAGAATAAAGACTTTTTCCACTTGACATTACTTGTAATGCACGCACCACTAATCTCCAATTTTATTGAACGTGGGTTTCTTACGTATTACATGTGTTCCGTACGTATTTACGTACGCAAACTATTTAATATTGCAAATGTTACATTTACGTTACTGGCAATGTAAGCGTTTTTCTCGGTGTGTGTTTGATATCATATCAACTTTGGAGATAAATAAATGTCTGTATGGTTGAGAAAGAGAAAGTTAATCAATAGATTAAACAGATAAGACTACACAAGGAAATTCATATTTTTTGTCAACTGCTCTAATTTTAGATGAAGAGCTTGTTACGAAAGTTATAATTATCTTCGGTCTCTGTACGTTGTCCTTTATAATACATATGTTCCTTACCAAAACCCAAAGGAAAAGTATTAACGAAAAACAAGGAAAAGGAAGTCGTTATTCGTCTTTTAATAAAAATATGTCTGTAAAAAGACATTCACTGCCAAAAGAGATAATTTATGAAACATGTTAAGGTATGCTGAAGATGCAGCAAAAGATAGCAAATATTAGGTGATTCATATAGGAATGCAAAATATATGTTACTGTACGTATTTATGAATGAAATGAAGGACCATTAAGATGTTATGCAAATGGTTAATATGAAGGAAGGAGAAATGCACAACGGAACGTATGCATTGTTATATTATTATTCAAACTAATTCTGAACAGTTAATACAACATATCACTTCACTACAACAGATGCTGAAAATTCTTTCGTCTATTTCCTTTCATGCACGTGTGCGACGAACGACATTTGTTTATATGTGTCGTGATATCACTTCGTTGATTGTACCCAAAGATATAGGGAATGTTAAGAATCAATCAGAATTGTTTTACTTATCTTTGTGGCCCATATTAGACTTCGATGTCGAATATATCAGTAGGCAGATAACAATTAAAATATTGCTTAATGTCGGCAATACATTAGGTAGATTCCCCAACGTGTTAAAATATGTTTCTGACTATTTTCAGGATATATTTTTAAAGTAGCGAGTCCCTAAGAAATTCAAGGGTATTGGCATCTTTCACCAAAGAAATATAAAATATGTTGTAGCTCTTACATGACTGGGTATGAGACAATGTATAGTGACGATGTCCCCCTACCTAAATATCAAAGTTTCAACGAACTGCACTCGTCTTTTAATGCATAACGTGGATATTCTATTGATCGCAGCAGTAACTGTTTCGGATGTTGAAGACACCATCGGCTATGATTACTGTTTCGTCTGTACGCAAGGTATTTTTTACAGCGAGTGATTTGCCATCATGTTTGTATAATAACCAGTTCCAAATTATATTTGAAGCTGACTGTAACGGTCTGTACCCTACCAAAGTTACATGAACGAAGATCATTAGTATATATAAAGGGAACCAAGAAAGTTTTGTCGCTTTTTGTAGAGGTCTGTGTTCAATTGGCCCTCACATCGTGAGTTGAATGCGAATGGAGATCAGGCTAAGGTCAGTTGTTGGTGTGGGTATAGCCAACATGCTACCTGGTTGTGGAAGTTCAGTTGCACCGTGAACGTGCGGAAGGACAGAGTGAACATGGGACCTCCACAGAGCGTCATAAGGGCGTGTATTCTGTACGAGTTCAAACTGGGGTCAAACGCATCTGCAGCGGGGCGGAAGATATGCCAGGCTTTTGGTGAGAGTGTCGTGACTACGCGGACAGTGCAGCGGTGGTTTACAATGTTTAAAGGACGGTGACGAAACACTCGAAGACGCACCACGTGTAGGAAGACCAGCACAGGTACCAAATGAAGATCTTCAGGCAGCAATTAAGGCGAACAGTAGCCAGACATGTGAGGAACTGGGACTACAATTCAGTGTGAGTGGAGAAACCATTCGGCAGCACCTCCATCAACTTGGGAAGCACTACAAGTTGGGTCGATGGGTCTCACATGATTTGACTCCGGGCCAGAAGGCAACGCGAGCAGACACCTGTGTTTCTTTGCTGTCTCGTCTGAGGAAGGAGCCATTTCTGGACAGGGTGTTGACATGTGATGAGAAGTGGGTCCTGTACGAAGCTCCACGGCGCCGTCATCATTGGTTAGCATCCCATGAACTGGTTTCAAAACAGCCGAACCCAGCACTGCACCAGAAGAAGGTCCTCCTGTGTGTTTGGTGGACTGCTCGCGGCATCGTGCATCTGGAACTGCTACCAGCTGGTCAGAGCATCAATGCAACTGTGTACTGTCAGCAGTTGAGCCGTGTTCAAGAAAAACTAAAAACTCTGGAGCCATCACTTCTGAATCGCAAAGGGGTCCTCCTGTTACAGGACAACGCTAAGCCCCACGTGGCTAGGATGACCCGGGACACTATTCTACGTCTTGGATGGGAAACACTATTGCATCCGCCATACTCCACCGTCCGATTTTCACCTGTTCCATTCCTTGGACAATCACCTTAGAGGACGCCAGTTCAAATCCCTAGTAGAGGTGCAAAATGCACTTGATACCTTCTTCGCTTCACGGCCCACCAAGTTGTACCACGATGGAATCCATGGCCTTCCAGAACGTTGGCAGAAGGTCGTCGATACTGATGGGGACTATTTTTGATCTTCCAGGTACGTCTTAGGTGACATATCGATGTTCGAAGGTGGTGTGTGAAAAAGCGACAGAACTTTCTTGCTTACCTTTATACAAAAGCATTCACATATGACCTGGGCTGTTGGATTTTTCGCGCGGCGATTTGCCACATTAAGTGACCTTGGAAATTCCGACCATCACGTGCTACCTACCATGCAGTAAGAGCTCAATCTTGTCAGTCGCGAGGGTTATCGTTAGGTTTTTAGTGAGGAACGGAGCCCAATGTCTATTAGGCTTTGCCGATAATACGGAGAACAACGTCCGCCACGACCCCAGATATTTGAATAGTGTTATCCACGCCTTTCGGAATGGAAGCACGCGTGTTGAAAATGAACTGCATACTGTCCACGTACTTCCATGACATAGGCAAGCATTCAAGTGCTGAGTGAGTTTGTGAGGGACAATAGACATATTACAGTGTAAGAAATGGTTGAATAGTTTAACATTAGTGTTGGTAGTGCTCTTAACATTGTCATAAGTAACATGAGTTGTCACAAGGTCAATTGCCATTGTGTTCCTCTCTCATTGAGTGAGAAAAAGACAGACTGAGAACCATCAGGCAACTCAAGTGAGACATACTGCCATACTACCACATACTGCCATACTATGTCCACACTTAGCTCCAAGTGACTATCGCCTTTTTGGAAGCCAAATGATGACCTAACGAATGCCAGTTTGAAGACAACAATTCCGTGATCGTAGCTGATTAAGAGATACGCACCCAACCAAATACCTTCTATGAAGAGGGGGTAAAATTGCTTGCAGAACGCCGTGAAAGATTCATTGCAACGCGCGGGGATTACTTCGAATAATGATATGCTTTGCTCGTATGAAATCATTTTTACTTTTTAATCATTCCATTTGATCCGGCATATTTGAATGCTCTGGTATACACTGTTTCTGGTATTGAAAGATGAAGAAGCTGTATTCGCGAGATTATTTGTCCTGTATTCAATTGCTGATCGCATGAAAGTTCTTGTTCCGCTTTGAGACCACATTCAGCTGGATTAACTTATTTGACGAGTGTTTTTCGCATTAACTATACGGTTAGTGATGTCAGAAATACAGAAATAAATAAATATAAAAATTAATTTCCCCACAGTTTTAGAAGCATGTAGATCTGAAACAAGGAATTCTGCCTCCTCGTTGACTACGACTTGTTTATTTAAAAAAAAAATGTTTTCACCCCTTCAATATATAGCAAATTTTTCACTAACATATGATGCTTTGGAGACATAATTTTCAACTTAGGGTTTTGAGACTTTTTAAACAGATTGACAATTAGGAACAATTGTATGGCTTCTAGGAGAAATTTGTTTTACCTTTGTAATGGTACACTTGGGAAGAGCTTAAGTTGATTCGGAGATGAGTTTGTTACAACACTCATGTTTCCTTTTCCTTCATGATGTTTACGTTGCACGCAATATCTGGGTGTGTCTCTGGTCCATTCATTCACGTTTCTGTCCTTGTTATTGTGTTCTCTATAGTTCAAAATACAATATAGCAGTAATATCAATGAAGGCGCTAGTAATAATAATAATTACTAGTAATAATAATAAACCATACCTAGTCGGCAAAGATGTAACCAGTAGAAAATCTGGTAACCCGGTAATGATATTTTATTTTGGAGGTTCATTATAAGTAGTTTTACGCCGAAAGTGGCATATTCTTCGAAGGACGTTAAGCTCTTTCTATTCTTCCTAATCTAGTGCTTTCTTTTTTGTCTTAGCGTACAATTTAATTTCCTTAATTCAATCAAGAATTTGCATCTCCTCCTCTCAACCATACCTTCAATAGGTATCTCTGCGCAATGTCGTCACAAGTTCCACTTTCTCTTCTTTATTGTCTCAGCTATTGCTCGTCTCTCGTCTACGTTCTTCAGCAATTCATTCAAGTATTTCTGTCTAGCTAATATTTTCCGTTTTTTTTCATGTCCACGTATCAAAAGCTTCCAATTTTCTTTCTCCACTCTTTCGTAGGATCCACATTTCGGCTGCAAACAACGAAAGCCACACATTTAGCGTGTTTTTTACTCATTTTGTTGGTGCCTATTTTTACAATGCCTCTGCTTAAATTCCTTAATTTTTCGGCGACCTTTAAGTAGATTTAGTAGGATATAGTTAAGAAATTTGGGATGTTTGAAGTGGTCCAGGTAGGTGTAATTAAAACAGACACATATAATAAAGCAAAGATCCCCTTTGTACAACAATTATTGCTCCATCTAATTTTGAAATGTCAGCGTAATACCATTAGTTTCCCGAACCGAGACTGTCACTTATGTTAATCAAGCATACAGAACCACTTATTCTTTGGCAAGAGTTCACTCCAGATAGAAAGGTGCATTCGAAACTGATAAAAATTTCTTTATGTTCATGTTTTACACGATTTATGATTGAATAATAAATAATAATTAAGTACAGTAAAACAAAGAGACATAACCCTAGAGAAAAGTACCGGGACGCTCAATGGCATCATTCCACTATTGAATGTAATATGTAAATACTGTACTTAATAGAGGTTTAAAGGTTGCTTTCTCCAACTTGCTTAAAGTTTTCGAGAGCATCGTCACGTGGAATTCTTTTTTAAAAATCTTATTGAGGACGCAGCGAGCAGGGTGTGAGGAAGAAATCATGCGAAATGATGTGGCTGAACTCCCGTTTTTAATCCAGCGTGAAGGACTCAAGGGAGGGTGGACTTGTAGATGGGAGAAGATCGATACTGGTTATTGCCAAGTTTCCTGTGCTTGCCGCACAACTCCACGAATGGCATACTTGTGGCAACAAAATTATTTTATCCCTGAAATGGAATTTTTCTTCCCTTTCCCTTTTTTACGCTTTGCATCTTCATTAACTGCTAAGATTTATATCCCTTCAAGAGCAGGTTGCTGCATACTCTGAATTTCTACTTTACAGTGGTGTATATCAGATGATAAAAGTAAATAGCATACCGCGAAGCATTTTAATTCATTCCATGGATTGTTAAACATAAAAGGTTACTTTATTTCTGCCTAATTTTACCTTTTGAGAATCTGTTGCCTCACAGTTTCATTTGCCAAGATACTTTCGGAAGAATAGTTAGAATGGAAGCTTCTGAATTACAATTTTTGAGGTGATGAAATCTTAAGCTTCTTTTAACAAAACATTATCCAACCTTATGTCCTTATATAGCTTGCTTAGTTATTTTAAATGCTGATGGACAGAGAAAATTACAGCACTTTATAACGATGAATTTGATGATACCATATTATTAATACGTATGCTCCTTTGGATTAATTAAAATTACCTTGTCATATGACTTAAACACTAGTGAGGCGGCGCGGTTTTGAATTTCGCTTACACCGAGCACCTTAGATGATTGTTTTCAGTGATTCCCTTTGTTTCAACTGACGAATGCTGGATGGTGCCCTCAATAAAGGTCTTGGCCGTTATTTTCCACATTATTTGTATAATGGCTATAGGAAATCATAAGGCCTTAAGGTCAGAAATGCGAAGTTTAAATTAAGTTTCAATATCAGTTGAAGAGGCAATGCAAATGCTGCTGAGAGTTACGATCTTCTATGGCAGTAATCATAACATGAAGCAGTGAAGACAGTGAAAGTCAGTGTTTACATGTATGTGTTTGACAAGGGAAGGTACAAAGGAGTATCCTGGATGACCAATCGTTTGATTTAATTCATCTGAGAGAGTTCATCTTGGCAAGGAACGTGCCGCTACGTTGGAAATCGCAATCCATTCATTGACGACTTCTGCCCGCAATATGGAAGCTAAGTGCCAAAACCTAATTTTTAGAGCAGTTCCAGTGGTGTAATATTTTCCATTGTATTCTTCCCAACGTTCAGTCATTTTAAGAAGCATTCAAAATGTCACTTTTGATTTTGATGTAACATTTTTCTCCTTAAGGCCTGAAAGGATTCGTAATAACAAATAAATATCAGTATTTTATAAGATTCATTGTTTTATGATGTCTGGCGATCTTGTCGGATACGGTAACACGTTCATATCCTGTGAGAACATGTTGGGTTGGAGCTGCGGTGTGGTACCGTGCGTTATGGTGTTCAGGATCCCAAAGTACCGTTGATGAATGGTACTGGAACGGCTTCGATCCCCATTCTGATGTACATGTTCACCGTTATGGTGTTCGGTATAACATCAAGGGTTGTTCTATTACTGTAGGAAATTCCTTCTCATACCACAGTGCTTGGGGTCAGTCAGGTGTGTCGACGACGGATGTAGCTTGCCAACAGACGTTCAGTAGTTTTCTCTTGCCCCTTTTCTGTTCATCGGTTGTACCGAAGGAGAAAGGGTTCTTATGCATGAAGAGCACACAATTCCTTTCTGTCATCCTATGAGTTATAGGGGGACAACATTCAAGACACATTTGACGGTGGCCAGGAGTGAGGGGGAGACACACCACAAAACGCATCCACTGGAAGCCACTCTCCAATCGGTACCGTAAGACTGTTCAAAACAGTTCGTGTTACGACGGGGTCTCACGGCAGCTCGAATTGCTGTCCAGACACGGTCATCATACGAATGCGCCGATCTTATCTTGCACCAACGAACCGCGAGTATCTGTATTATGGTCGTCTGATAGCAAATCAGTCCAGTAAACATTTGTACACAATACAGACTTCGTGACTCATTATTACCACGATCATACTAAAGGAGAATCCACTCTCTCATATGCCTACCACATGGTCTTATTCAAATTAGGTTAATTTCCATATGCATGTCGTTGTCACCTATGAAATATTTTGCATACTCGTAGTACAAGTTATCACAGCTTCTCCCAGTGACACTACACTTGTGAACAGCTTCATACATGTCCCTACCGGAACAGTTCATTTCGCGGGCACCGTGTCATTGCGTGCGCATTCTGCGAGTTGTGAACTTGTGACATGTAGCCATACGTATATTAATCTACTGTCAAAGTTTCATTCACTTGGCACAACTCTTTCTTATTGATGGAATTTCATGTTGCGTCAGTATAAATTCTTCTTGAGATAGTTTGTACACAGAGTATACATTTCTTGTGAGTTACCTAGAGAAACTGTTCGTATATATTTGAAGTTTTGCCTTTGGCTTAAACGGTTACTATAAATTCCTCGTTTACTTAGGCAAAATCAAATTATTCTCCCAGTAATCATCTATGGCCTACGCTTAAGGAGATGCTTATGACTTTTTGATTTTACGCGTTTCGTAATGTTATCTATTGTTTCAGTGATGGGACTAACGTAAGTGGTTTTAAATGATCAAAACTAGACAGGAATAGGCTTCAGATTTTAATCTATTATTAAATTCTACTCCTTTTTTGTAATAATAAACAAGTCTTGTTTCTAGTGGCGAGACTTATTTTATATGAAATTTTCTCGGATATGTTACCTTCCCATTGAATTTTCAGCATACAGAATGTAAACAAAACATCATTAGTGGACATGACCTTTCCTCATTGTGTTATATCTTCTCCCATTAATTAACTTCAAATCCAATTCACGTCTTTTTATTACATTCACTCATTCATGCCTTTACTCATTCAGAAATGTGTTCTCTACTGTTTCCTTGGCTCTCTTTTACGTTATAAGAGTAAAACTGAATCCAATGATTACTTGTTCATATAGGAGTATTGTCAAGAGTTTGGTTTGGTTGTCTTGTTCAATTTTATTTGAAACGTGCAGTGTTATCGCTTTCACGTTTTCATTCAAGATTTATGAACAGGTGCACGAAGGGCTTATCGAACACCCACGTTTCCCTGAGAGCGACCTGATTTTCTTCATGTCAGGTGGTATCTTACTATTATGTGAGTGTTATGCTTCTCATAAAATTTAGACGTTTGGAAATTGAAACCGCGGAAAAACTCACGCATCAGAATGAGTCCTGCTGCTCAGATGTTTGCCTTTTCTAAAACTACGCTTCTCAAACATGTCACTATATTCTCACTGTTCTTTCCTTGCTAGTGTTCTTTCTCGACAAGACTTTTACATCAGTTAATTTCAGCTTGTCGGTGTATGACGTCGGAGAACAAGTTTTCCCCTCTAGAAAGCGAGAGAAGATATTGATATTGCGCTTGGTCGTGTGCAGTGTTGCCAACGTTTTTTTTTTTTTTTTTTTTTTTTGAAGAATGAGAAATTTTCTAAAAAATCTATATGAAATCGGAAAACACAAAACCAATGAATTATAAAATACCACCTTCCATATTGTGTAAAGCACTCTATAGGTCAATGTGTTGTTTCTGGACCTGCTAATTTATGATTTCTGTATACAATTAGTTTTCGATTTTATATACATCAATATATATACCTATTTCGTTTTTTCTACACAACCCTTTTGTTACCCATGATTAATAAAATAACAGGGCCTTGCACAAAACCATAAATAGCATTGAGTTAATTTGTATTTGATACTTCACGCTATTCTTTCATCTTGCAAGGTACAGTACCATTCGCCGTAGTCACATCGAACTGTGTTGCTACTTTGTGAAAGATCATATTCAAACAATTTTACAAAAAAAAGTGTATCTTCTGCAGACTGCATCTTTTACTTGTGAGGTAAGCAATAAAGAAAGTTATAGATTTTACGAGTTGAATTTTGTTCATGGCCTTTAGGCATCTAATGCTCAGGCCAAGATAGGGAGAGGAAGGGTGTGGAAAGGTTTCGGCCAGGCCTTAACTTGAAGGTACCATCCTGGAATTTGCCTGGTGTGACTGAGGAAAAACCCTGGAGAAACCTCAGTAAGGATGGTCGGCTTCTGGGGACATTTTAGGAGTGACATAATTCGTTTTGATCGGGTTCCTAGCTGGAGTGTACAACGTTACGGTACAGCCAAGTCTTGTCAAGAATACGGTAAAATCTCTTGGAAAGGAAACCCCTCTTAAGTGGACAACATTGTACAATGAACGATATTGTCGGTCTTTAACGAAAATGCAATGACATTTATGAGTACAGGTAATTAATCTCTTCAACACGGACAGCCTGTATTACAGACACAGATACAAACACCATTATAAATAGCAACGTCATAAATCAAATGGCATCTTACTCTCAGGCACTAGACATAGTTCAGAAATTGAAAGAGTTTTACAGTTTAAGAAATGGTTAAATAGGTGTGACTTTGACACAAGACTTAATCGTACACAACGCCAATATCATTACGAAACAAACATGTGCAAAACAAACACATTAAGTATGTTTACTGTTAAGTATGGTTAGTGTGCTCTGCATTGCTACAAGTACT
>JAGDQP010055055.1:1773-13221 GCA_022664845.1 Lepisma saccharinum
GTCCCCTGCCACGGTTTTCGGCTTGCCACCTGGTACCACATTATTAGATACCTTTCAATGAAGGTATTCACCCTACCCGCAACATCCCTTCATTCAAAATCCCACGAACTTACAAATGCGCCTAGACTATTAATTTCGTGGATCATTTTCCAGTGAATGTAAAAGATGTACATAACCACTTCCTTAAGCTTGAGAAAGTAAGCAGCTGAAATGATGTCACTTTCAGAGTCACAAGATAATTAACGGACGAATATATCAAGATCTCTAAGTTGAAAAATAATATCAGTTTCTCTGTATATACTTTAGAAGAAGCGCTAGCGTTTTCAAAAAATGGAGAAAGCTAAGCGAACGAGAAGAACCTTCCGCTTTCAATCTCCAGAGAATGAACAGCCGAACAACTCACATTCGCTGAACTTAAATCTTGAATCCGTTTCTCCTTATCTGTTTTGATTAAATAAATGCATAGTTTCTCCGAAGCCCTGTAATTTCACTTCTTCATGCTAACAATGTTTTCTACTGGACAGTTTAAAATACACTTTTCTTTGTAAATTTCAATTAGTGGTTTGCTTGGTAAAATTACAGGAAACGTATAGTAGATGTGGCGTTAGGTTTACTGTTTCGGGATTTGAAATGCGACCTCCTGAATAATTTTATTTCTGATGTCTGCTACATGTTACAAGACTCCTAATACCTTGCAAAAAAAGCAAATATGAGACAACAATAATGTTTTATCTTAAATGTTAACAATAAAATTGTCAATACTTAGATTTTTCATACTTACACTCAAAACTACACACACTCTGGCAACATCCTTCGATAATAAGTTAGATTGCCTGCTTTCAATGCTTCAAGCCAACAAATAGTGAGATGTAAAAAACTTTTTCCCTCGACTGTACATTAATATATACAAATCCTTAAAACGGATTAGTCACACTAGAACTTGTGTATCGAAAGTGTAACCCTGCGATCATTTCGGCCGGCGGGTCTCATATGTTTAACATCTCCGATTGGTTTGAATGAGAACGTTTCTTTGCCAACATAGCAAACATAAATGACAGTTTCAAGTATTCATATTGATATCCCGGCGTCGGGAAGTGGCGCCCCCATCGCCCAGTCAGTTTTTCTGGCTGCAATCAGCCCTGGCAGCTCCTAACATCGTTGCTGCCTATGGGAAGTCCAATAGCAGGGCCAAAGTGCTTTTCTATTGAGAATTTTTACTTCCCACTAGCGTAGGGGATTGGCGACCTCATCGCAGGCCTACGGGCCGCAACGTGATGCATCATCACATAGCCCGAGCAGCAGACCATCGCTGCTCGTATACGGCGTAGGGAATTGGCAACCCCATCGTCCAGCTGGCTTTTGCTGGCTGCAATCAGCCCTCGCAGCTAAACACCTACGCTGCTTGAAAGGAGGACCAGCACAGAGGACTTCCATTCACATTCACCTCATTTTCATCCACAGATGATCATCATTTCATCTCCTCTTTTGCTGTGAGTTGCGCCTCCGCGCAATGACCACGGATGTGACAGGATGTACTTGCATTGACGATGGCCCCTGGGCCCAGGGGAAAGGGGGCGGAACCATTGGATAGCGCCTAGTTCTTAACAGCAGATTCTTGGATGGTCTAGCTCGTTGGGACTGGGAAGTGCGCCATTGGGGAGCTCTTCGGACCTTTGGTCTCGCCAACACTCGGGGGAGTGGGTGTCCCAAGTATCCATCAGTCGGGAGTACAAGTGATTTCGACGCCAAGTCATTGGACTTCGCCTCGATTTCCAGCTTGCTGACAAGGGTGATGAGGGTAGTACCCGGCAGCCTCGTTGGCTCCTCAGAACGAAGACGGAGAAGTGTGGGCATTTACGGCTAAAATTCATCATGGCTCCACCACATCCTAACAAGTCGCCTTCGCGCACAGACAAAGAAACGAAGAAAACCAAGAGACAGAATGAAGAGAAAGTCACTGAGGATAATAGAAAGAAGGCGCATATAGTTACCGAAATAACCAGTGACACCGCAAAGAAAATTGAAATAGAGGAACAGACAAGTATCGTACCGACTATCACACGATATCTTGTTATTAAAGTAAAGAATGAAGCAGAGAATCCAGGTGGTTTGAAGGGATTATCCCCTTTCATTATACAAAAACAACTGCATTATGTCGCCGGCGAACTTAAACATGTTAAGAAGCTTCGCAACGGCACCTTGCTCGTGGAGACATCCACTAACAAACAGTCAACCAATCTCTTGAAAATGACGACCCTAGGACAATTCGAGGTTCAAGTTGAACCGCATCGTCAACTTAATTATAGTCAGGGCGTAGTATCTTGTTGGGACTTGGTAGATGTCCCTGAAGAAGAGATTAAGGATGAACTCGCAAGCCAAGGTGTAGTGAATGTTAGGCGCATTAAAAGTAGAAAGAGTGGAGAACTGCAACCCACGAATTCATTAATTCTGACGTTCGCCATGCCACAGCTCCCCAAGGACGTGAAGGCAGCATTCTATTGCTTACCTGTCCGTCCGTATATACCCAGTCCGCTCCGCTGCTTTAAATGTCAGCACTATGGACACACCAGCACGTCGTGTAAGGCGACCTCTGCTGTTTGTGCAATTTGCGGAACCAGTAGCCATGGTGCGGATCCTTGCACATCACTGAAACCTCAGTGTATTAATTGCAAGGGTGATCACACGGCCTGGTCGCGTGACTGTCCAGTATTTAAAGAAGAGAAACGTATTAGAGAGCTGATGGTTATTGAGAAAATATCTGCTGGCGATGCAAAACGTCGCGTAAAAGAGTCTCAGCGCACCCTTCCCTCTGGTGCGTTTTCCCATGTTGTAGCCAAAATAGCAGTTAAAACTGTCTCGGTTGGTACCCAGACAGTTAACGTATCAACACAAACAGAGTCTGTTGTGCATGACGACACTCCGAAGCCGCCCACAGAATCGGAGACTCCTAGCAATATGCCGCCGGAGAGTCAGGGACAAAAAACACCTGTGAAGCGCTCTAGAGCTCCACGGGTTAAGCCTACTTTTAGTCCCTATAAGGTCTCCAAATTAGCTCGAACTTCACCTCTCGCTACGAGCATTAAGACTTTGACGAACGTTTTGGCTGCACAATTAGCTGAGGACGAGTCTGCACATACTATCCATCAGCCAAGTTCATCTTTGTCCTCCGACATGGTTGAGGACCCGCTGATGGATATGGATTTTAATCTCGTGGGAAGGAAGGGGAAACCGCGATATAAACTTAAACGGTAATATTTTAACTAGTTTTTGCAGTGACTTTTATGATTTCCGTTTATTTTATCTGATTATGTTTCTTAGCTGTTAAGTTTTATGGTCTATTTTTGTTTTATCTTGTGAAGACCCATTTACGGGCTTCCTCGGTCTACTGGCCATTTACACCAGTAGGTTGAGTGTGAAGACCTTTTACATCTTCATCTTTTATATCTTCTTTTTTATTATTTTTATCACAGCTAAGTTTTGACATGACCAAGATAAGGGTCTTTCCCGTATCGGGACGGGCGTAAGCCATAGTGCTGTTACCGCCCATAAAATTCATTTTATCTTTATCTTTATCATATTGATATATTCCATAAAGCGTGAGGATCCCATTTAGATAAAAGTTCATTTTAGTAATAATTTTCCTCGTCACCACTCCTAGAAATTTATTTTACTTCTACACTACTTGCATTTGTTTCGTGACATAGCCAACATCAATTTCAAGTTGTATGAATTTGGAGAAGTTGACCAGATAAAGGCGGTCTCAAACCGATCAGGTAGCCGTGTGGTTTAATGCGTTAGTTCAGCGACTCGAAGGTCGCGGTTTCGAATCCCGTCCGGGGCATAGCTGTTCATGGATTTTAACTAGCTCTAAACGAGCCGAATCGGGACACGCAAAGGTCAAAAGTTGCTAGACTGGCCCATACAAAATAAAGTTGTTTTCTTTATAGACGGTCTCAAACATTGTACTAAAATTGATTTGTTTCTTCAATAACTGAAGAACGTTTCTACTAAAATAAGTTCAACAAAATTTTTGCTATTATTATTAATTATTGTCAATATGAAGTCTCTTTTAAAATGTATTCATTGCTCTGGTTTCAAGTTGAAAGGAATAAGTATTTTAGTTGTTTAAATTTCGAGGATTATCTCACACATTTAGAATAAACACTGTAGTTATTTATAATGTGTAGTAAGCGTGGTTTATATATTTTCCCTGAATTCTTAACACATGTTTCGGTTTTCAATTTTTTGAATTTTGTTAGCACATCCCTCTTATTATCAATTTTTGAAAAACTACAATGTTTTAAAGTTCATATTTTAAAATGAGCAGTTCATCAATAAAATTCTGTTTTTAGTTTAAAATCATTCTGTAACTCACAAAAAGTGTAGACATCTCTCATGAACAAAACGGAGATCTTTAGATCACAAAACTCTTTAAAAATCTCAATATGGTCCGCCGACAGTGAAAGCTTGGACATCCTGGCACTAGAACGTGCTAAGGAGAACTCGAGGGGGCTCGGATCTTGTGATAATAGTAGGTTCCGTCCTTGAAGCTAAGAGTTCGATTAGGACGTAAATCCGTACCCAAACAAGCAAACTAAAGTAAATTCTAGTAGTTAAGAAATATTCTTGTTCCTTTCAAACTTTCAGGAAGAAAAGCAGTTCAAAGCTTCCTTCATAGAGGATTCTAACAACGAAAAATCCCATTTGAAGCAGTTCGCCTTCACAAAAAGCTTCTTTCACATCCTCTATTTGAATCGAGATTTCACGGGGAAGTGCTTGCGCTTAAGTCTTTAGAATGAAGGAAAATACAATACAATTGTAGAGAAAAGAATTTTGAAACACAAGAAAGGCACAGCTGCATTTCCAACAATTTATTTCATTCCCAGTGATTGAATTGAAGTTGTTACCATGGAAATAGATAACAAAACATTCCGTCAAAAAAATTTAAAACACGAAAAATAACCTTGTCAAGTAATTGCCAATAAAAATACTGCTTTGCATTTCTAGATTGTAAAGATTTTCTTTAAGAGCTTATTCTTTTTTCTTATATAGAAACTTAGTAAATTAATTTGTTTATGAGTTGCAATTAGGTCATAACAGCACTTTGAAAGGGCCTATTAAAAATATAATAATTTCCACAAATTTGTCGAAAAGAATCACGAAAGTACTTGATAAGTAACAGGAAAAACATTAATTAATATTTAAAAAAATTAATACTATTTAAGTGTGACTTATGCTATCACGTAATAAATATAAAGCGCTCTACAGCAGTGAATCGTTATATTTAAGGCTATTTGCAGTATCGCAAGGTTAGAAACATTTTAACAATTCACTTTATTCTGATCATAAGAGAAGACATTATCACGTTGATACGTAGACGTTAGAGTTAACGCTTAAGTCTCCCAATTACGAGACGACCACATTTTCGCCATAAAACTGACATTACGTAATTAAAGAAGGTCCCGTCATTGATAAAATTGGTATACATTATTTTAACACTTATATTATTTTAACAATAGGTAAGATTTCCTATCCTGGAAATCCCGAGTGATGTTTCTGTGAAAACAATTTAATTTCTGGAAGCCATAATCGACACTCAGTGTCGCCTTGAATAAGCAACAGTGTTAGCGCGGAAAGCTGTAATATTAATTCTGGGAATATAAACCAGTTTCTTTCCACCAGTGGCACACATACGTCCTCGTTAGTACCGAAACGTAATTTTAACGTTATAAATGTACAGAAATGTCCGCCTGTTCAACGGTTTATTCAACGTTGAATAATGGTTGAGAAAAAACAGGTTGAAATCAAAAAGCGGACCATGAAGAAACAGGTTCAGTTGGCCAAAACAGAGCATGGTTGCTGTCTATTGGTATATATATTTAGCTGCATTTTGTCCGTTACTTTCATCGTGATATACAGTATTAGTTTTCCAACAGTAAACTATCCAACCATGTACTATGGGATTCGAAGATGGAACTTTCCGCACTCGTCGTAGGTAGCTGGACACGTTATCCGCTCAATCACGAAGCCGCCTTGAGAGGCACTACTCTTTTCCTATTCCCTTTATGTTACGAAGACGTGAAAGGCAGTCCTCCTTTCTTTGTTACGTTCATGTTTCCTTCTTTAACACTTTGATAATCGCTGCATTATTAAATTTGTATTTCTCAACAAGTGTCTTAGAGAAACCCATATAAAGAGAAATCTGTCATACTTGAAAAGGAAAGTTGAAAATACTTCACATTAACGCCCTATTAACTAAATTAAATGCTCGTTGAAGCAAAATTTAATTTGTTTTCAACATGCAAATGATGAGAAACGTAGTTACTGTTATTCTATTCGCTTTTAAGCACAATTTTTATGTAATTATCTTGGAAAGATAATCTAGGGCACAGTTAACACGTCGCATTAATGTAGAATGCAATCCAACGTGTTCTCAAATCAACGTGCAAAAGAGGACACAAAATATTAGTTAATGACATTCAATTAGCTTTTAATTACAAATTTTATTCCACTGAATTAGAAAGAATCCCATGGAACGAAATCTATACTATAGTTTAAAATAACAGTCTAATCCACGTTGAACTAACATCTTATCAAAAATATAAAGTCATTGTTCATACATGATTTAAAGTTAAACCTACTTTTTCAACCTATAAAGTCGATTCTTTTGACAACAAATATCTGTGTTATAGAGTCATCTGTAAATAAGTATTTTGAAACTTCTTCCAGGCGCTTTCTAAGTATTTAATTTATATTTGAGAAACAAGTGTCCCTTTTATAAGAATTCGATGTGTTGCTCAAACTCCATCTTTCCTGTGTGATAATCTAAGACATCTTCTCCATTTTGTGTTCAGATACGTGACAAGGTAAATCGTTATTTCTCATATTATCACTTCGCATCGTCCTTTATTAAGTACATTTGGAAGTATTGCAACTTGTCATCTTCATTTCTAGAACGAAGAAGGTTTCGTCGAGCAGAATTTGTTAGTGCAGGGTATTATTAGTTACTTGTTAACCAAATTTAGAATCACCTTTGATACGCGCCCGTTGCTTAAGCATAAACGCGAAACCAAACTTACAACTTACCTGAATCTGACCAGTAGCTTTCTGTTCACCATACTAAACAGAGGAATTAATTTATGAAGAAATCTAAACTTCTAAATTCATCTACCAACATTATATAAGATGGGAACGGAATTAAAAAGTTGAATAATCTCTTCAAACGTAAAGTTTTAGAATCTAGACATGTAAATGAATATTGGCAATTACTTGGCAAAGTTATATGCTTTATTTTCGCATTTTTGTCGGAATGTTTTATCTATTTCCTTGGTAACAATCATAATGCAATCAATGGAAATGAAATAGATTGTTGGAAATGCACATGTGCCTTTTTTGTGTTTCTAAAAGAAGTATTTTCTCTACAATTTTATTGCATTTATCCCTCATTCTCAAGACTTAATCACAAGCATATCACCATGAAATCTCGATTCAAATAGGGCATATATAATTGGGTTTTTGGTTGTTAGCAACTTCCTCAAAGTTTCAAAACCAACAAGAATATTATTTTTTCTCTTCGGATTTACTAAAGTTGGCTTGTTTGGTTAAGTATTTACGACCTAATTGAACTAGTGTCTTCTATTATCCAAGACCCCGTTGACTTAATTTTTCTTTATAATGTTCTAGTGAAAAGGAATCGAACTTTCCGCTATCGATGGACTTCAATAAGATTTTAAAATGTTTTGTAGACCGCAGACCACCGTTTCGTCCACGGATGATATGCAACCTTTTCCTGTTCTACAGAACAATATTGAAGGAGTAACAAAATGTATTCATAAATTGCTCTTAAAATGTGAAGGGTGTTTCAAACTCGATAGTAAGAAATTTAAAGGTAAAAAGAAGGTAAAGCTATCCCTGTGTGATAGGCACGCGCCGTGAACGGCTCATTGGGATGAGGAGGTAGCACTCCACATATTCTAGACCTAGGCTACGAAGTGAGGTGGGGTGGTCAGTCCCACGCTCGACCGTGCAACTCAGACTGGCTGGGGAACACTGCGAGAAAAGTCTGCAGCGTCCTGGCCGTAATTTCAACCCGAGCCCCCTATTCTTGGTCAGACGCGCTACCGCCTGAACCACAGCAATTCATATAGTAAAGCAAATGTGCTAACAAAACTTACACAGTGTTAAATATTCAATTCTTTATTAATGTTCTATTAAACATTCAGGCAAACCATATAAATCACACTTACTGCACATTACAATAACAGCAATACAAGAATACTCACTTGAAATTTATAGGAAAATCCTCAAAACATTCCAACGGAAATACAAATTGCTTTCAACTAGGCACCATAATCTACAACGTATATATATAAAACATAAGTCCTGACTGACATATCAACGCCCAGGCCAAACGGTTTAAGCTAGAAACTTGACATTTATACAGTACATATGTTTTAGGACGTAAGGTACCACTAAGGAAGGATTTTTGGAAATTCAGCTTGGAAAGGGTTTAAAGGGGGTTGCAATTATTTTAATATACGCTGCCCATATCTCGGAATCCCTTAAGTCTACACACAACAAATTGTTATTTACGCTTTTCTTTTAAAATAATTGGACACATGTTTCACCATTTTTTTATATTGGCCCTAGAAATGGAGGAAGCAAGGTGTTTTAATATAACTATACTGACTGGCATATCAACTTCCAGGTCAAACGGCTTAAGCTAGAAACTTGAATTGTATGTCTAATATGGCTTTAACTAACCTATTTCACTTATGTCCGATAAGGGAGCAAAAGAAGGACATTTTTCGTAAGTAAAAATAAAAAAAAATATTTCTTTTGTTAAAAAAGAGAACAAATTCCCTGCCCTAAGGTGGGATCGAACGCGATATTATCCACTACACCATACGCGTTCCTTTTACTTTATTTACACCAAAGGAAGTAAAATTTACTGGAGAAAGCTTATGTTACCAAAGTGTGTAGAAGTATTGAAACACAAATGAAAGTAACTTTTAGAGTCATGATCCAGTGTTATCAGGGTGAAATACCTAGATATACGGGGGACTATATGTGCATCCAACATGGATGCGGATGTGTGCCATTATCTTTCAAGCGCTAATTGACCGCGAGTGAAAAATGTAAAGATACATGACCGCCCCTAACCTCACCTGACCTCCATGTTCCAATGGTCACTAATTTAAGACGAAATTCGGCAATTGAAATTACAATAGGATATGAGGAATGTTCTCTATGTCATTAGTATTCCTCCGCGTGTCACCATATCCGAGTTGACTTGAGTGTGTATTTTCCAAATTAATTATTTTCGTGGGGTTATCATATTATTTTCTGGATAGTTACATGTCGGTTTGTGCGTATGGAAGTAACAGTGGCAATTATTTTTTAAGAACGACTGGTGTTGACAGTATAATATTGGTCAATAGGGTGTTGTCCTTCGGTGTAGATAAAGTAAAACTTAACCCACCATACAGCCCGATGTCCTAGAATGGATTCCGAGCAGCTTTTATACTAATGAGAATGAGCTTATATAATCTACATATATAAAAACAGAAGTCCTGACTTACTGACATAACAACGCCCAGGCCAAACAGTTTAATCTAGAAATTTGAAATTTATTAAATTTCGTATTTCTCATAAAATTCTAGCCCTGAGTGATATGTTACACGACCCCCTTCCCATGTAAGAAAATCAATTTCAGATGGCGACCACGATAAACATACTCTTCAACAGATAGCGCCTTCCACCCAGTATCCATTACTGTGTATTTGCTTTAAATTTCTTTGAGCAATTTAAAACTATAAGGCTATTTCCACACTTTTCTATCACTCTCCAGAAACAAGAATCTGACTGTTATATCATCAATATCTCCCAAACCAATTGCGCTCGAGTTGCCAAAATTTGCATGCGCAAATACTTTGACATTCTAAATACGACGGAAGATAAAAATCTGTAAGTCTTTTCTGCCCCATCAGTATGTTTGCTTGTTAGAACAATCATAATAATTTCATGAAAAATGAAGTCTAAGAAAATAAAACTGCTTGTGTTTAAAGAGCCTGGAGAAACTCATCTACAAGAAATGAAAATTTTAAGAACTGGCCATAAAACTCGTTTGGTTGATTTTATGAGTTTATTCATGCATATATCTTAGTATTGCTCTGAAACTGAGCTTCAGAAGATATCAATCACTCGAACTACAGATGCTGATTGAAGAGTTTGATTGTCAAAACCATCTTATTATTATTAATATTAACTACATACTTGTTCATCGTGTTAAAAAAAATTAACATTTAGTGCTTACCAACATTACACAAACACCATGAATTTGTAAGAGCTCAGTATTAGGAAATTTCGTAAATCTCCTGTCTCAGATTAATCGTGGGATATTTTCCCGACAGTATGGTCAACGACCAATAATAATGTAATTGTGGATGACCTTCCAGACTGCCCGTGGAGATACACCATTTGGAGTTCCTACCAGACTTCTCGTGGAGAAACGACCTCGTATATGTTCCTACTAACCTTCTCATGGAGCAACTTGTGTGGTGTAAAAGGAATTTTCCAGCAACTTTAGATATCAACCCAATGAACAACGATAACATGAAATGTAGAGTCAGGGTCAACCCTTTTACTAACGCTCCTCATCATCCCCTTTTACTAATGCTTGGTTAAAGAACTCGAGAAGTCAGTCTACATGGGCTCACAGCTTCTTTTATACCTTTACAAAGGTAGTGCAATGGTATCATCCGCCATATAAACTAATTTTACAAATGATTTTAGGATTACCATGAGTGAAAATTGCATAGAATAATTATTATTATCTTCCAAATGTTTTAATAATTTTAGTACCGTACTTTAATATTTGTTAATAAATGTATAATTATTTATAAGTAATTCATCTAATAATTACACTCATCTTTGCATTCATATGCCAGGATACACCTTCCACATAGACACATATAAAAACTATTTTACTATATACTTTGACAAAACTGTTTAGATAAGAGTTATTGAATCTCGGATATCATATGATTTACAATTATGTATTAAGTGTATGCTCCAACAACCTCGCACCCGGAGGAGGAAGTCGAAGACCTATACGAGGAAACACAGAAGATTTTGGATAGTAGCAAATCGCATTACGAAATTGTAATGGAAGACTCTAATGTGAAAGTAGGAACCAAGCAGAGCAGTGGCACGAAAGTGGGAAACTTTGGATTTGGCAAAAGAAACAAGAGAGGAGAGAAGTTAGTGGAATTCTCAGAAGAAAACAGACTGTTGATTTCCAATACATTTTTCAAGAAACCGCCACAGAGGAAGTGGACATGGAAAGGCCCAAATGGGACCAAAAATGAAATAGACTACGTTCTATCAAATAACATGGAAATTCTGCAAGACGTGTCTGTTCTGAACAGTTTCAAAATTTCGAGTGAT
>JAGDQP010055056.1:0-13221 GCA_022664845.1 Lepisma saccharinum
CTGCGTTGAAAGCGGGAACATGGAGTGAATGTTAAACATGATATGCGTCGCTTTTAATAAAATAATAACCTGATTAACGGCTACGATTCCGTAGTTGGTGATGCCTCGAACATCGACTTTTTATTGCTTTATTCAAAACTCTTTTCAATTCTTATAAGTTTATTATTTATTTCCGGTTACATGCACTTCTATAAACATCTAACGACAACTAACAATCCAAAGTGAAAATGCATATTTTATTATTATTTCGTTACATACGCACTCCAGTTGATCAAGATAGCGCCATGTGGAGGCATACTAATCGTGACACTTCGTGTCGGAATAGTATTTGCGGTCATTACTACATGCAGATTGTAGGGATGCGGCGGAATATTAATAGCATTGCGTCGTATTATGAATGACACATTATTTGCTACAAAAATCATGGCCACAATGTTGAATAAGCAAAGGCGGGTTAAAGAAGGTTAGATTTTTTATTATATGCGATGCATGGTTTAATGTGCTCGCTCACCAACGTGGAAGCAGCCAAGTAGTTCCAAGTACTTTTCGCTATTCATGCACGGTTTAATGTGCGCTCACCAACGTGGAAGCAGCCAAGTAGTCCAAGTACTTTTCGCTATTCATGAACGGTTTAATGTGCTTGCTCATCAACGTGGAAGCAGTCAAGTAGTTCCAAGTACTTTTCGCTATTTCATACACAAATTAATGTGCTCGCTCACCAACGTGGAAGCAGCCAAGTAGTTCCAAGTACTTTTCGCTTTTTCACTCTAATTTAATACTTCCATGACTCGAAACTTTGTTACATTTTAAGTTAAACACTTTCACATACGTTGGAAAATATTACATTGTTTTGTGTTGTATAGTAAAGTGTACCCAGATACTTCTGTGTTTAGCAGCTTTGAACTTCCTACATACAGTAAATAGAAACTCGATGTTTCCACATAAATTATGAACAACTCAGTGGCACTTTAAATATTAATATCCTACTGCATCTAAGTACAATACAAACTTGATTAGGAATTATAGTAAACCCTCTGTATCAATTTCTATTGCAATAGTGATTGTACAAAAACTACAGAAGAAACATCAGGTACACTTTACCTCAGCAAGATGCGATGGAATTTATTGTAGCGATACTTTTTTTTTCTGATAATATCTTTATTTCGCATCATAAAAACAAGGGCTTAAAAATTTCCTGCTCCATGTTCACATTTTAATTTTTAGCATTCCGGAAGCACATTTGTCACGTGTTCAAGTCACCAGCGATGTAATTGATAGATCACTGCGTTGAATTCAATAAAAATAGGACAGGTTCTAAATAGGACGAATTGGATGAGAAGACTTGAATTCAAGAGATTTCCTGTGTGGAGTCTCTGACTCGTGACGTCATTTTCATCCAATTGCTTGTTCAACGCTCTTATTCAAGCTTTATTGAATCGTATACGAGGGGCTTAATGTTTCTTAAACCTAATAAACCTTCTGACTTCGTTTCATCCTACCGTCCCATTCAGTTAACCCCCACACTTGGCAAAATACTAGAACGCATACTGGTCAAAGGTCTTCACATCCATCTCCAGGATCATCATTTGCTTCCAGATCATCAAGCAGGCTTCAGACCAGGATATAGTATCCAGGACCAACTACTCCGTCTTACTAATCACTACAACACCTACAAACCATCCTGTCTAATATTATTCGACCTTGCGAAAGCTTTTGACAAAGTATGGCACCAGGGACTCATCTGGATACTTCTACGTTTTCGTCTACCCACCACATACATCCGTTATATTTACAACTTCCTCACAAATCGCATTGCATACATAACCATCAACAACGCCAGTTCATTTCCAATCTTCTTACATACCGGAGTATCACAAGGTTCAGCTCTCTCACCGCTGCTATACATCATGTTTTGCTCTGATCTACACACACTGCCAACAAACATACAACTTTACCAATATGCAGATGATACAGCATTTCTCGCCACCGCCAACACCATTCAGCAAATAAACAGAACCATGCAAACCGCAATAAACTCCTTTCATCAATGGTGTAACTCTTGGAAACACAATAAACGCTGCAAAAACACAAGCCATTATATTTCTTTCACCTAAACGAAGATCCAAAGTTGAACGAAATCCCACTCTTCTCAGCTTGCAAATACAGCACACTAGAATCGAACCTACTACCGTCAAATACTTAGGACTCGCATACGATCATCATCTTACCTGGAATGATCACTTGAAATATCTTACGTCCAAAGCCTACAATAAACTCAATCTAATAAAACGCCTTACCGGTACAACATGGGGTCTCACACCACTTGCCGTTCTTAACACCTATAAAGTCTTTCTACGTCCTGTCCTGACATATGGTCATGTAGTTTGGCTGGCAGAGCCGCATAAATTTTACGATAAAGTAAAAATACTAGAACGATATGCGTTTCGCCTAGCTTACAGAATACAGTTACCTAGCCCCACTGCAGAGTTATACTCACGCGTCACTATGCCTCATATCTTGTTCCACCTTGAAACATTACGAAAGCGCTTCATCACTACTGCACCCCCTACTATTATACAGCATGCACATTGATGCAACCTACGATCCTCAGCGCCCACCCAACTTTACAAGCCCATTATCACTCCTGATCAGCATATACCTCTCAGTCTAACCCCACAACCATCCAGACCTACCATACCTCACAGCCTTCTCTGCCCCACAACCACCAAACTTCATACTTCCATCACATGCACAATAGTCCTACTGTTACTAACAGGGCACCAAATGTCTCCCTCAGCGTTCCGAATCGCCCCGGGGACTGAAGACAACTTGAATTTGTTTCTACTAATTTAAACCCGATGATCTGGCGTGTTTCACTTCATAATTTCATTCACCTTTTCACCGAAAATACGATCATATCATGTAAACTCCCTTTGCCCTACTCCTATACCTTCACTTCTCCCATATTTTAACTTCCCTTTCCCTATGAAGAGGCGTAACCCTCTGTGTGGGAGATAGTCATGGCTCCACCATGGCTACCAATTTGTAGAAGAAAAAAAACAAGTACCAACTCACTATTTATCAAAATAAAAGTAAGTTATTAAAAGAGGACATATTATAATATTAATATAATATTTTCTAACCAAATTGTGTACAGACCGAGAAGAAGAGCAGAGCACACTTGGAATTTTTTCCATGAGGCAAATAGATGGTTTTATTGACAAAATCTTTTTTCTACATCACAATCACCAACGTAATCACTAATTAGCATACTTTGTGTATCTTTGTTTAGGTTTAGTAAAGTTACATGATCCTACATTAAAAAATGTGCAACAAACTTTCTACTTACATTACGAATGCAGTGTACCTCATTAGAACCCTTTACACGAGAGGAAAGTTTCGTCCACTTATAGCCTTTAGGGTCAGTTCTACAATCGAGGGTTAAGCTTCTGGCCAGAGTTAAGTTGAGACCAGGCTTTCGTTCAGAAAATTTGCCCCCGGGGGGGGGGCATTTCAGAGAACCGGGAAGGCGTTACTGGTACAATCAGCATTACAATAGTAGGATAAATAGTAAACTACAATTTTGCCCGGGGGGGGGGCTACATTCCCTCCGGGAGAGGTGCCTGAAAGAAACACAACTTGAGGCCAAGTCATATTTTGGCCAATGAGAGTTCGCAAAGGTACGACCTCCTACTGCTAATACAAAGAGTTCCTCATTGAGAGTTTCCTTCCAGCGGCCATTTAATACCAAATCTCCTGTACCAGGACTACCAATGTACGCGAGGTAAACCAAGATTTTTAAAAATTCAGCTTTCGCCTATTAAGAAAATCAACTCTGTGTCATCATTTTGATTGGCGTTTTCATAGCTAGGAGGTATTAGGCGAAACTTGAAGCCCCGAGACAGACACTAGAGGGTATAGCACATGTTTGACTTTCTCGCGTGACGTCGTGTTCGAGATATCGGGGTGACTGGTATTTCCCAATGACCGGGATTCTCCCCGTCTCCCGTATTATAGTTGATTTCTTATACACTATTACATATCAAAGTATATATTGAAGGTATAGAATATGAAGGCTGATGCATACTTCCTTAAAAATTCGCATTATATGCACATTGGAGACCCAATATGTCTGGTGCGACAAATATAAATATCTAATTTTTTCACACGTTACCGGTATGCATTTATGTCAGAAGAAGCTACGGTAAAAATTTGAACTTCGATAATTGAATGTGAGGAGAGTTACAATTTTGCAAATTGTTGAATGATACTGCTGCACGTTTTAGTAGGAACATTGACGATCCTACTCTGATGGGAGACCATATAAAAATTTAATTATTCCACAATTTATACACATATATCAGGAGCAACTACTGTAGAAATTTCAACTTTGATATTTGAGTTTGAAGGAAGTTGCAGATTTGCAAATTGGGGATTAATAATGCTCGTGCATGCTTTAGTAACTCGTATAAAAATGGTTCTGACAAGAAATATTCTGTATTACCATCAGAATTATGAAGAACGATTTTACTACCGTAATGATAATTGAAATGCTTAAGTATTAATAGACGCAGATAACTATATAAACGCTTCACACACAAACAAAGAAAGGTGGCTACGTTTTGCCAAAGACTTGATTGCATAATAGAATGAAAAAGACAGAGTGGAAATGCGGAACATTCATGTTCCAACTGAACACTGGATATATAAAGAATAGGCACTCTTACAAGGATATTTTAGGATCTGCATTACGTATTCACATCTTTCTTTGGCACTCTGCGTTTACCAAAGCACGCACGAACATTATTCACCCCCCACCTCCACCCAATTTGTAAATTTGCAACTCTTTTCAAACTCAAATATCCAAGTTGAAATTCTGCCTTAGCTTCTCCTGAAATAAGTGCCTAATGTGTAAATATATAGACATATCCAAGGTACGTACAATAGAATAAGTGAGAAGGTATGTTCATCAGGCGCTTCCGAAGTTCAGAATCATGTTCTAACGGTTTTTGCGACAGTGACGTCACGGGCGGATAGCACATAGGGAATCTCTCAATAGGCGGACGGAAAATAATTTATTATTGCCGTTTGAGTGCGAATTTTTGATACAATAAAAACTGTTACAATCTGCAATATATAGACTATAAAATAAAAAAATATTTTGCTTCAATAGCTGCAGTAGTTTCAGAGCTGCATACTGTTATTTGATTTGAATCGTAATTTTTCATCAGTTTATAATAAAAACGATTTTATAAAAATCTTTTGAATGGGAATTTTTTGACACAAAAATGACCACTTCCCCCACCCAAGATCAACATTTTCGACACCCAAGATCAACATTTTCGACACCCAAGATCAACATTTTTGCTGTCAATTCTTCAGTTTCTTTGAACATTTTAAAATGATAATGAAGGGTATTTAATAATCAGAAGGGTGGTTAGACCGGAAAAGAGCGAATATATTCCACAAAATGTTCATTTTATTCTATTTCTTCTTTCTTTTGAGCTACTTCGTTATATTCTTGAAGTTTATACTGATTTTTTTTCTTAAGCTTATGTCAATTACAAGGTCTGATTAGCTGATCTATTAGAATAATACAGGGGCACTGCGCGAACTGATAAACACCACGGACTATGTTGATGGACCACGAAAGTTTTAAATCTTTTCCTTGACTGGTAAAGATATTTTTTTTGAATGATGTATTAATAATGGTCAAAGGCAGGGGTGGATTTCGGGCCTGGCCGGGCCAGGCTAAATGTTTCCAGAGACCTGGCCGGGCCAGGCCAAATCCTGCTGTGGTCCGTTATACTTCCATTTTTCTTCTGTGAATAAATAAATAAAAGAAAATACAAAATCAGTCGGATTAAAATTTAGTTATTGTATCAGCTGAATGTTTCAGTTAAGTGTGACAACCCTCACTTATGCGTTTTTCTATCTTAAATTTTTATTAATCCTCTCGAGGTCATATCATTTTATTTTGGATTTCGAATTTCCTGAAATGGTCAGTACCAGAGAAACAAAAGTATCAAAGGCAAAGACATTGATTTTCCTTTCCGACACCTTTCTCACGAGACAACATTTTCCGCGACAAGCAATAGTAGTTTTCATCTTTGTGTTCTACCGCTTTGATACTAATGGACAGCGAAGCACAGCAGGCAATCTCATTAGTCTTTTCACCAACCATCCATTTACTGGCACTTACCTATTCAAGATTGTCACGTTTACTGGCTTTGTAAGGATCCTTGTCGCCGTGGATGAGACGAGATTCTGGGTCTACAAGCCTTCTGTCTGGGAACAGGGACACCCAAGCCGGGAAAGAAAAGAAAGAGGAAGCGCGCATTCAAAAGAGAAAGAAGTAATTAGAGGTAACTGAAATTTTTAGAAATTCACGAAAGAAGAAGAAAACCGCCTCTGCCTAGCAAATCAAGGAAGAGATTTCAAAATCTGCAAACAAATGAGGGAGAAGACGAAAAGCAGAGGGGACACCGAGGAACTTGGAAAGAGAAACGACGGTCAGACAGACCGAGTTTGAGCTAGATAGTGCTAGGATAGTGAACGAGATACCTCTCCGATCTCCGAACCTCGATTTTTTTTAAGTCTCGAAACTATTTAGATATGAGCGAGTGAGCACAAAACTAGTGCACGAGACTCTTCTCTGTACCTCTTTTCTCTTGTGACCGAGTGTCTGAGCTTGTGTGTGTGTGTGTCGGTGACGTAAAAATGAGCCGACTTGTTAAGACACTGAACCGTGACAGAGTGCTGTGCAAACCCTTTGGGATACCTGATGGGATTATTCGTCGAGGGATGTCGGTGAAATTTCTGACAGTCAACATCAATATACCAGGTGACCGACGACGACGCAACAATGTAAGAAAAGCATTTTTCTATGGTAACGCCTCTTCACGGAAGAAGGAGAAATCAGCTGACTGCAAGTGTTTCTAACCGATCCATGCGAGAGAGAGGGCATACCTCTCCACCCATTCCATTTTTTTTTTCATAGCGGAGATAAGAGAACTGGACTAACACTGACATACTTAAGAAAATGAATAAAAAGAAAACCCTTTTGAACTGGCCATTTGCCAAATTCTTGTAGATAAATAGCGAAACTTTTATTATTGATGTAGACAGTTTATCTTTTGCCCATTAGAACAGTAACTTTCATTTGTACAAATTATTTTTTTGTATTTGGATCGTGATACGGAAAAGTGTCTAAAGGTCCATCCGAATCCACCATTTAGCACCCTTGATTATGCCGTTGTACCGTTCGATGCGCCGTTGTTGCTATCCGAATTGAGCGGCGTAGGGCGTAATGAAGGGTGTGTATCGACGGCACATCTTGTGTACACTTGGATGTAACGTATCCACCGTTTGTGCGGCTAGAAGCCATATTTGAAGAAGGAAAAAGTAATGTGTTGATTTGAAGATATTAAATATGTGTGTGTATGTTTTAGTTGTTTTTTTTAAGTTAATCAACTTTTCTTAATAGTTCTATAAATTTCCGCTAATAAATGCAATCGTTTGTGGAAACCAGTTGTTATGACTTACGGTGATTTGTGGCCCACGCGATACACAACTGATTTCAGATCAGTTTCATTAGAAATAATGGACAAATTTTACTTTGGGGACCCTAAATGTGTAAAATTTACAGGAGAAATGTAATATTTGCAAAGCGTGTGGAAGAGTTGAAACGCAAAATAAAACAGTTTCAAATTATGAAATGAGAGTGAAAGAACGGAAAGTACGTTGGAGTGTTAAAGGCAATGTGCATATCGTGTAATAAAAATATCTTACATTATATTTCTCTAACCTGTCTTTGCTCTTTCGACACTGTAGTCCGTGATTTTGAAGCATAAATACGCGCCATACAAAGCATTCATGTAGTTCCGCATCTGTGGATAAACTAGAGTGCGTATTTAACGAAATAATAATGAGACATAATTTTTCATAATACTTTATAAATTTCTGGCTGTTATTAGGTTTTATAGAAGTGTCAGTATAAATTATTTGGAAGGGAATGACGTAGAGACCGTACATATGTCCTTAATAGCTGGCGGAACCTGGGGTCCCAGAAGTAGAAGTAAATAATAGGGATACATTTATCCCTTACGCAAGCAACTTAACCTTTGTTAATTACCCATGTCTAACTTTGTACACATGAAATAAAAGAGTGTAATGTTATGTATAGTGCGGACCAGGTAATGTAACCTATCACGGAGCTGCTCTATTGTAAACACTTCAGGGCCCTTGTACTCTAACTTTTTCGTATTTGATGCAATCTAGCCTAACCTTGCTTTAACGTAGCGTGTTGAGTCTCAATCGAGAATATGAAATACATGAGATTGGATGAAAAATTTAAGAATATTAGGGTCGTGCAGTGATTATAATCGAGTACACCCCCAAACAAATTAGTGTAATCAAGATTAATGAAAACTAGATTAAATTAACCTGTTACCCTAATGTGAGAAATTTAAACAACAAGAAAAGAAACTAAGTCAAAAAGATCCGGAGTTACGATAAATGGTCCACCATTGTATCCATAAAGTTTACATGTACAAGGTCGCAGATGGGATTAAAAAAAAACTTTATTTACTGTTTCGAAAGTAAATTTACCTAACCTGAGTACAAGATTGTATCGGACCAGCCGGCTACCATAGTTCTTACAGAAAAAAAGTCCAGAGACAAGCTTAGTACAATTTGTAATAGTAGTCTCACGAGATATTTTAGCGCTATTCTTAGGGGTTATCTACACAGCAGCAAGGAACCCCCTACAGATGTGACCATGACTTGCTACCTGATTAATATAATTTTTTAGAGCCTGCAGATATCTGTGATAGGTGAGGGAGTCCACCACAGGTGACCTAGTTTCAAAGTATCATCCCCGTATTTACCTGGTACGACAACAAAACACGGTAAAACTTCAGGCACGCAATAGATATCGAACCCGACCTACCGAATGCAGATATCTGTTTGAATTGCTGTCCTAGAATATCTACTTTCGCGTCTTCACTTGTGTTTCTATGTGCAGGTTTGCATAACGAATTTTCTTTTTTATTATTATTATTTTACTACATTAAGATTTTCAAACCGCAACAGCAGAAGTGTCTTGATTTGATATGTCACATAGGGTTCTACCCTTTCTCATACCCCGATAGGGGTCACTCCCTCCAAAATTTTGAGTATAACTTTAAAATTTTTACTGTTAAAATTGATCCTGAAAAATTCTACTTACAATTCACCCCCCCCCCCCTCCTATTTGCCTTTGTAGAAATCCAGTAAGATGCTGCATATTTTCAGATATCATTCTTCGAGGCAATTTATTATTTTCTCACGATATGCATTTAGTAAACTGTTGTAATATAGTTATAACATTTGTTGATAACTTTCTGTTTAACATTTTACTTTCTTCGGCCTGAGCCAAAGATGCCAAAAAGCCTTAAATAAAAATTCAATTCTCATTTCTTCGGAATAAGACCTTCATCCATTAGGCTTTCAACTGTTATTACAGTAGTGCCATCTACCGTTTGAAATCGGACAACGGGGCTAAACATGGTACAACGGGACGATGCAAATGCAAGAATTTTTTTTCAGATCGGCGCGCAGGGCTGGGCAGCCATTTTGGCAACTTCCGGAGCACACTTGGAAACACTTCCGGTACGGTACAGAACTTTTGCCTAAAAAGAACTTTTGAGTAAACAGTACTTTTGCGTATGCCCACCGCTAACAGGGGGCTGCGCCCCCCCGCGGCTAACGCCGCCCAGCTCCCTTCGGACGCACCCTTCTTCCCTTGCACACCTCGCTATCGCTCGGTGTGCATCCTGCCCTGGTGGGTTTATATACATCCTAGCTTTTAGTGGCATCTTTTAAAATTGTAAATCACAACTTTTATTAAATTTATTTTTGTGTATTTACATAAAAAACGGAAAAACTTTAATTTTCTTTAAAAAAATATGTAAAAAGTCAATGCCAGAGTTTGAACACGGGACCCTTAGACTAGCTTTCCAACGTTTTGACCACAAGACCAAACTGTAGCTGCCGGGTTGAGCGCTTCTCGCTGTTATTTATCGTTCAGGATAAGCGAGAGTGGGCTATTCCTACCGGAAGTGTTTTCAAGTGTGCTCCGGAAGTTGCCAAAATGGCTGCCCAGCCCTGCGCGTCGAGCTGATAAAAAAATCTTGCGATGCAAATAGTGCACTCGACGGTGCACCGTTGGATTCGGTTACACCTTGAGTTAAACTGTCATTTTTTTATAACTGCGTCAGGAGGAAATTACAGTGTTGCCAGAAATTAGTGCGCAAGCTAATATTGTCATCAAATTGTGCAGAAACGATACAAATTGCTAATTCTTGTCCGCACATGAGATTTCGTGCACACAGGAAACTGCGTATCATGACAGTTAATGCTTTTATAGATCGTACATAACGTAATCTGTTAGTTTGAACTAAATTGTAAATATAGCAAGTATTAGGTAATCAATGACGTGTCGTGTGAATATACATTTTCTTGTTTGAATTGTCTGATTTTTTGTTCATGGTTTTGGTCACGCATTGGAATCACTAGGATGCCAACAAATTTGAATGTATGTGTATTAAGTTTTGTAACTTAATGTGTAAGACTTGACACCACTCTTTTATTTGTGTCAAAGAACGGCAATTTGATTTAGCCACTACGTGGATGGCGTACCACGTAAAGTTTTTTTTCAACTAGAAAAATGGCCATTATGTACAAGTCCCGGGCATAAAGCAAAAAGTATATGATTTTAACCAATCAGTCCAAGAAGGACGAAGGTAATAATGAGAATCTGGGGTGTAGATTAAATGGAAGCAGTAATTACTAACATCCCATATTTCAAGTATCCAATACGTCAAAATAAATGCGCATCCGTCGATATATACAGAAAAATAAACAAAGATCAGCTGATATAGGTTTAAGGTTTTAGTATGTAAGAATTGTGTCTATGCAAGTGTTGTGTTCGAGATATTTCTTTTTTGTGTGTAAAATGAATATGGAAATCTAAAGAGCTAAATTTCCCAGTATCTTTCACCTTTTCTTAAAATCTATAATTCAAATTCTTTCGTATTCCATTTTACTGGATTTTTTTCTTTTCGTTCTTTTTAATTTGAGGCAACTGGGATTATCATCTTTTCGAGTTAGCAGAAGTAGTGTTAAAATGTCAGTCACGTGCACGAAGTCGAAGAGATTCACTATGAGTTTAATGGTTTTGTAAAGTTTTTTTAAAAGAAAAGAATGAATAGAAAGAAAATTGTCAAAGTTAAATAAGTCACGAAAAGGATCGTCTATCTTTTGTTTGCCATTGAGCTATCTGATGACGATCACTGTTTGTTTTCATTTTTTAAAGTAAATTCACTAGCATTGTAACTGAAATCTGCCATGTAAAAGTTCATTCCTTATTTTAAATTGTCCTAACAGATTGACATAATTGTGTATGACGATCTTACCTCAGAGACAAGGCCATAGTAGTAAATTCATGTTGGTAACCTTTTTTTTTTTGTATATCATATATATACGCTAAGTTTTGTGTAAATTTGGGCAATACTTTTTTTTAATTTCTGTTGTTTTCATGTCAGT
Organism: Lepisma saccharinum; assembly: GCA_022664845.1. Taxonomy (NCBI): domain Eukaryota; kingdom Metazoa; phylum Arthropoda; class Insecta; order Zygentoma; family Lepismatidae; genus Lepisma; species Lepisma saccharinum. The sequence goes on from JAGDQP010055056.1 coordinate 11,587, forward strand.
ATACTTTGAACAGAAAATCTTTCATCAGGGTAATGAAAAAGAGGACATTCCGTTTTTTTTTTTTGAACCAGAGGGTACGAGGCCATCAGCCACGCCTCTCGTTATATCGCTTTATCCTTTGTTATCAACCATTGTTAGGTTGTTATCCGCATTTACGTTTCAGTTTCCTATAAAGTTTATATGCGTGTTACCAAACTAGTTTGTTTTCATTTAAGAAACATTTATTGGTCCTCGTCCTTATTTTTTTTTCTTTGAATTTGAAGACACGGCCTTAAGCCACGTCCTGGATAGGAAATTAGAGAACCTTTTCTTTTTTTTCTCGAAAACTTTAGGTGAACCAGCTTTCGACTTGTGGATTTTCTCTTAGGGAGACTTTCGAGATTCTCACCACCTCCGAATCTGTGGTTTTGTGAGCCTAGTTCTCCAAGGTATCGTTCGTGAGAGGAAGCGTCAACCCTGATTTTTTTGTTAGAGACAACTTCCTCACCAGACGAGTCGGCGACAATCTCGAAAGTCTATCCCGGTATCTCGCTCAGAGAATGATCTCTTTTACAGCAGTGCAGTGAGTCACGAGCCTCGCAACATTCGCATCCGTAGGATTTACGTCAATATTCCTTTTTTTTTCTTGTAACAGGTGCAAACTTGAGTCTCCCACGTTACCAATTCCATTTGTTTCCTTAAAGCCCTGGAATCCGTACCGAGGGAACAAGTGGATGGTACCTTGATTCAGACCCTAAGCGTCACCTTTCCTCTTCCTAGTCCCTCCATGAGCGTTTGGATGTGGAGGCAACCTGGAGGGTCTGCCAAAGCTGGTGAAACGCTAACCCAGGGATGAGTTACTGCTTCTCTTTGAAACACTAACTCATTGCCTGACCGAGCCATTTCACTTCGGGGGAAGGGAGTCCCATGTGTTCACTTACCGAAAACCCGAACCTCGTCTTGGACTGAGCTGCTGTCGATACATAAGTTCTTAATAGGCCTACGTGTTTCCTGCTAGTGCATAAGCTCTCAGAAGCATTGTCAATTCAACTAGCTTTGTGCAGTAGCGTAACTACATTTTATGGCCCCCCCACAAGCCAACACCCAAGGTCCCTCTGCCAACAAAATTTTCGCTTCTTGAATGGTAACAGTGGCGGCTCGTGCTTCAGATGTTAGGTGGTGTACAACATCTTATTATTATTATTATAACAAAAATAATACCACATGCTGTAGACACAATTGGAGATTAATGTCCTAAAAATTTACCTAATTATGCACAAAGCTCGCACACATTTCTCAAACTAATTAGTAGGAAATTTAATGTACAACATCCATAAAATGTCGAAAAGAAGTTCATAGAGCCAATACGCTTGTTATGTAAATCCAACTAAATATAATTGTAGGATATACCAAATATTAAAACAATACTTATCTACTTGCAGAGCAAGACCATTGTTCTGTCCTTGCTTCTAATATACACGGAATGACTGACGGAAGTACTGTTGATTGATCGCTAGAAAAAAAAAGCACACGTTCTCTAATGGTAAGGTGCACTTTTTCCTTCTAGGCCTACAAAACGCACATACACTCAAATGTTTGTAAGCACTCTGCACACATAATTTAATGTTCTGTTGTACACAGCCTGCCTTTAATGTC
>JAGDQP010055057.1:0-13221 GCA_022664845.1 Lepisma saccharinum
TGCTGTTGTGCTTGAGAAAGAGGGAGGCTATGTATGTGTACCTAAACCCCTATTTTTGTCATTTTATGCTGTTACGCAAATTTCCAGTTTCCTTCGACATTTTCATTTCCCTGAAGGAAGTATGCGGTTACAACTACACTACAAAAGAAGAGTGGAAGGAGGAGGGAGTGGAAGAAAAGAGGAACCACACTTTTTTTTTCAGTATCGGTTTTTAACAAAGACCCTCTTATGAAAAAAAAACTGGAGGTTCCTTTTCAACCTGTCTTCCTAGAAAATCGGACTCGGACTATCCGAATTCGGACTGTCCGAAATCGGACTCTTCGGACTCGGACTGTCCGAAATCGGACCCTTCGGACTCGGACTGTCCGAATTCGGACCCTTCGGACTCGGACTGTCCGAATTCGGACTGTTCGAAATCGGACTTTCTATTCGGACTCGGACCGTCCGAAATCGGACTTAAGTTCGGACTCGGACCGTCCGAAATCGGACTCGGACTGTCCGGACATTTAATCGGACTCGGACTCTAAAATGTCCGGACTTCGGACAGTCCGAGTCCGATGAACAACCCTAGTCACTGCCAAAGTCAAGCATATTGATATTTAATACCGTTTCTCGCAAACAAATTGCAAACTTTTCCTTGCGTTCACGCAAGTCGATATTTAATGAGGCCCCCGATCTAAACCTCGAATTCACACGTTCTATGCTTTTAGGGCTCGTTTTCATATCCGCTTGCGTTGCGTGCTTTGCTTGCGATTAGGGTGAGTAGCCAATTGAAACACGCGTTACACTTACCTTACAATAAAACCCATGTTCCTATTGGCTATTCACCCAAATTGCACGCAAAGCAAGCTTTCATGAAAAACAGCCCCTAATTTCATAGAGAGCCAGAAGAGAGCAAACAACGTCACTTTTCAAAGAATATTAAGTGCGAGCGTAATAGGTGCTTGAACTGCTTTGTGGTGTGGTATATATAAAATATTTTTATCCTAGTTTTAGTAATGTTCTTGCAACTCTTCCCTGTTTCAAAGAGTGAATTAAGGACTGATTTTCAAGGACGCGTGCGTTGCTTGTGATTCGAGTTAGTAGCCAATTGAAACACGTGTTTGAAGGCCCTCTCTTATATGTTCTTCGTAACACGTGTGTCAATTGTCTATTCACGCAAATCGCAAGCAACACAAACTTTCATGAAATTCAGCCCTAATAGTATTTTCCCGCGTTATGCTATACCGATTGGAATTCGTAACATATAATGTCCGTAACCGCGCAGCTTCGAGTTGGATAATTTCCAATCCTGGTTGGCACGGAACATGACAATAACTATTCGCGTGTTGCGTCCTCAGTGTTTGTATAACCAAATAATTATGGGTACATACAGATTTTTTCTCGTATAATACGGATTCGAAGGTATTCATGAGTGTGTGTGTGTTGTTTCATGGCTTCACCTCACTTCCGTTAAAGGCAAATTGATTTCGACCAAAAAGGCGGATCTATTTACCTCAACTACTATGAAATGTCTTTCATAAACAAGTCTTGTTGGACCCCCCTTGGCGTAGTGCCATTTGCCGGCCCAGTTACCAACTTGTGGTAAGGGGCAACTGACAACACTGCTCTTCGCGTTGTGGGGTAGAATTAATATGTCGAATAGGCGGGATGAGAAATATTAGTTATGTATTAAATTCGGTGGTTTTAGTAATTTAGACAAGTTTAGTAGAAGACGTTAAACCGAGAGTTTATGATATGGTATTCATTTTATTTGGAAACATGGAAACGGTATCAATTATCGTAGCATGTATGGGTGGGTGTGCTGTTATTATTACCGGCATAGGATTGTATTTCCAGATCAGGTAAGGAAGCTGTAATTATTATTTATTCCTAGTTTAATAATGTATTTTAAGCTGCTTGTAATTTTAACACACACGTAATTGTTAATAATACTAGCAGGCAGAGTCTTGGGGAGCAGAATAAGTTGTCTTGCGTTATTTTCTTTAAGCGTTGTTAGATCATTGCGGGTTTTACACGTGGATTGTATCCCATGCTTTTTATTTTTTAAAGAAAATGAACCATGTAGTGGCCACAGTTAACGAGTCACATTAGGAGTACAATCCGGGTACTTTTTTGTACTAGAGCGAATTTTATTTTAGGACTTGTTTTTGCTAGAAATTTACAAAGGTAAAATAAGAGTACAAGGGAGTTTTGCTACTACAAATGTTCGATTTCGGTGGGATGCCTGAAATTTTTCGTTTTGCGTGAGGATTTCGTCTCCGGTTGTTGATTCCGAATATTATCCCAACGAGGGATTAAATCTTTATATTTCTATCCAAGTCTGCAACCACTTGTTTTAGAATCCTTCTTCGTAATTTATAACATCGAACACTGCTAGTACGTGTGGAGTAATTGTATTATTGAGTAATCTCAAGTATTTTTAGCATCTTATCATTTGTGGCTTCATTGTTGAACAACCTGTAGTAGTCGCTACTAATGACCGAATAGTATTTAGAGTAGACTGTTCTGGCGATAGGGATGCCAGTTTGTTAATTGAAGACAAACACGGGGACTAGTCGGCAGAGTAACGCACTTCCTGTTATGGGTTAAGTTCGTAGAGCGGTGAACGAAAAGGTTAAACTTACAAAAGAAACGATACGGTTTAAGTGATGTGAAGTGCTATCCCGAATTAATTTAGAACAAAGCGGAAAGGGGTGGTGAAGGGGAAACTTTTGAAGTAGCGGAATGTAACTAATAGGGGCGGGAATTCATAAGTATCCATTATGACAAGATGCAATGGATGTACGTAACCTGGTTTTAACTAACCCACCTTCGCTCACCCGGTATTACTTTGTGTCTACATGAATCTTCTCCCGCCCGGTATCACCATTATGGGGATATGCGAGCAGTGAAAGTCAATTAGACGTGTGCGGTGTAATTAGTGGCCGTTCTCATTGACCTTCGCTTTTCATTTATGTATGTAGATTGTGAAATCGGAAGGGTTCCGAATGGATTCACGTCAATGAAATCAATACAACGAACGGTTAAACAAGTAAATATGCTGTATTTTAAGGATCATGTTTTTCTTGAAGCAATGACATTTATTTTTAAGGTTTAGAATGACTTACTGCCCTAAAGGTACAAAAAAAAAAATGTTTAGCTACGAAACAATGAAGTTCATGTAGCTGGAAATTATTTCTTCGACAGAATGTGGACCAACAGGTCTTCGAAGTCTATTTTTAGTGCTAGTGTATCAAAATATAACAAACTAAGTATTGAATTGAGGTCCTCAACAACAGTGACGGTATTTAGGAAGAAACTATGACAAGAATTGGAACGAAGTTATGATTAGGATGGTTGAAGAATGAATATGGAATAAGGCGTTATCGGGTATGTCATTTTATTAGCAGACTACTGCTACATATAATACAACTAGACTGTAACCTAGGTAAGCAGGTGACTACAGCGTAATTAAATCACCTGGCAAAAGTAGTGGAAAATCAGTATAATGAAAGTTCATCCTTCTGCGGAACTAGTGCCTCTGTTTTTATTATTATTATTTTCCTTGTTCTGTTTTTGGTTAAAGTTATATTTTAGGTCACCACACCAAACATGCGGAGTAATACTGGTAAAGCTTACTTTATTTAAAAGTTTTCATATAGAATTTTGCGATGGTTTGAAGCGTTCAAATCACTTCACTGCCACGCGCAAGCTGTGCTCAAGCATAGGCAATGAAAAACACTTCCTTACGTGTTGGATGAAAACCTTTCGTGACACTAATAGGGGCCACGAATGTTTTTTTTCGCGCGGAAATAAAAAGTGGAAGAGTGCTGAGTTCAAGAACCGATTTAGCTGATTCCACATTCAGGACGAGCACATGTGAATTTAGTGTGCATCGCAAACTTGAATTATACCACGCTTTTTCTAACCCGTCTTCGATTGTTTTCGCTAACTCGACATACTTTCCGTGGTTTTTATAGCAACATATGTCTTTCATAGCACGAAGTGAAGTGATTTGACGAAATATTAGTGACACATAGCTTTTTCGTAGCACTTTTTAGATTAATGACTGTTATGTGTGTGTAGTGAAGTGTCTGATAATTATTTAGAAGAAAATGAGTGGTATATATCGTAGATATGAGTCATTTTCTGGCAAAAGCTAGAGTAGGTAAACTTAAAATTGATCTAGGAATACTAATGGAATTCCTAAAACAGAAAACTTGTTCAGCTAATACGAGTGTGTGTGAGCGACTCCATAAGCAAAACATGTATAGGTAATATGTGCGATAGTTTAGAGATTCGCATGAAACAAGGTGATGTCTTACCACTAGCTCTTTTAACTTTCCGGTAGAATATGCCATTCTAAAAATAAGCTACACAGTAGAGTAGGATGGAAGGAAATGCAGACTTAATTATCAAGAATGAGACCAGAGAGAAAGTAACTTAAACTACATGGGAGTATATGTATCAAGCAAAAATGTGGTCACGGAAGAAATAAGCCTAACATCAGGAAATGCACGCTTTTATTCAGTCTAGGAATTCCTAGCTTCGCGATATATATCGGGAATGTTGAAACTGAAAATATATAGAATGATTATTCTGCCGGTAATACTTCATGTTTGAAAATAGGGTTTTAAGAAAGATATACGGGACAAAATGACTGGAGAATGGAGGAGACTGCATAAATAAGAACTCCACGATATGCGACTCACCCGATGTTGTATGAATAATGAGATCACGACGACTAAGATTGGCAGGTCAGGTAGCTCGGATGGGAGAAATACTAAGATTATATTCCATCGTGGTTGTTAAGCGGGAGGAAACGAAGTCGTTGGGAAGACCGAAACATGTTAACTGGTTTTATGTTTCACAGCATAGAATCCAGTGGTGATCCTTTGTTACTGCGGCGATGAACTTGCGAGTTCCATAAGCCATATAGTTAGTTACATACTAGTGGCGTATCTTCGTGTTGTGAATGACAGACATTTGGTACAAAAATTATGGACACCGTTGAGAAAGCGAAGACGGGTTAGCTAAATTCAGGTTAGATGATTATTATTATTTTCATTATGACATCCGTTTCACCATGAGCTCGATCCAAGCGCGGAAGCACCTAAATAATTTTCCGTAACCAATTTGTGACTCTAACTTTTTATTTAGTATTTTTCGAGCAGCTTTTTGCTTTCGTTTCGAAGGCCACCTTTCCTAAGGTAAGTTGGGGTAGTTTCGACTAAGTTGTGTGTTGTATCACGTATGAAAAAATCTTTTAGTAATTCATAACTTTATTTATTAATTTTCCCCACCTCTATTATTGCTTCTATTCATCCTTTCCTTCACCATTTAAGTTTTTTTTGTCCACTTTAGTAATCCTCACCCCCCTCCAAGGTGTGGCCAGCCTGTTACTCTGCGTTCATCTGGCAACATGACCGCTCCTTATCACTGCTGATCCGGTCTAATTTTATGTGACCAAGCTTTTTTTTCGAAATGTTTCCACTTGTTTGCATCTTCCATTACGCAAATAACAATTTTGTTTCTTCATCATGGCTGATAAATCTGCACCCACCAACTATAATAATAAAAAGAAACAACTTCGGACGAAGGTTGAAAAGAAGCCCTGTAGCTTAGCTACCGTGGAAACAAGTTCCGTCGGGAAGAGTTCAGGGCCGTGGTGGCTCAGTGGAAGAGAGCTTACCTCTGGTGCTTTCGGTCCTTGGTTCGATCCCAGCCCATACCATTTGGGCTTTGTCGTGGACAAACACCGTGTGCGTCTTCTCCCGTTTCCTTCCACCAGTTCTTCCATCATCCATACGGCCTGAGTCAAAGGTGCCTAAAGGCCTGTTATAAAATTCAGTACGGTGTTTTCCCGTCATTCAAATGCCGGGATAGTACCTACAAACGAGGGCTGGCCGATTGCTTTCCAACTTCTTCCCTTCAGTGTCTCGGCCTGAGATACCTAAAAGTCATAAAAATATTCAGATTCGGGAAGAGTTAATTTAGTGTCGAGTGACATAGCAGATTGATCGGCTTCAAAGTGAAGCATGTTTGGATTCCACTTTAGGTGTTTGTACTGTCCTTAATAGGCTAAAACATTTAAGTTATTGATAATAACCATAATGAATATAATGTTTACAATGATTTTTGCCATTGTGCGGTTTCAATGTATACTTTTTCGCATGACATTACTGTGCGGAAACTATTACATGAAGAATTGACCACGTGCCACAAGTTTAAATGCATTAAGCACGCAATATAAACCCGCACGGATCTTGTCGTTCAACAGAGGGACGTTCTAATGCTGCACACTCGTCTCCTGTTGTGACAATTGACATTGCATGAGCGGCCGACTCCGCCCTCAGTCAAAACGAGCGTGGCTGTCGATGACCTTGGAATTATGTGCGAAACTGATATTATTCTATAGAATGGTAAAGGATTTCCTTTGGAAGTTTAGTATGAGGAAGTAAAGACAGTTCATTGCATTAACTACGGAAAAACATTGTTGGCAACTATGTTAATGGAGCTTTCGTTTTTCCTGTCGGGTTTCTCAAATGAAACCAGCGTTGTATTAATAGTTAATATAATATTTGTAAGTGAAATAAGGAATTGTCAAATGAATTTTCTTACAACTTCTAAATACAATTCACTACGTATTATCGTTAAAATAACATTAAGGAAAATTGGTTTGTATGAAATGTAAAAAAAAAAGTAAAGCTAAGCCCTGTGCGATATGCACGCACCGTGAACGACGCATTGGGGATGTGGAGGAAGCGCTCCACATATTGAGATGTAGTAGGGGAAAATAAAAGCCCGTTAATCTGCATCGCTGTAGAATAAACTGAACGGTCCTGAGTGATTCGGTTTCCGCCTGTTGCTAAACTGGTGGAGGTGGGGAGGCTCTGCTAGTGAAACGAAGCGAGGGTTAGAGGCGGACAGACGCCAGATGTAAGGGCGATGACTGCCGTACTTGCGTGTGGCAGAAACTAGAGCGGTTGTAGTTTCAACTGTGATAAGACATTTTCAGTTAGATTTAGTACAGACAATAAAGCGTAAAATACCATTCAGTTTGCCCCACCGTACTTTTTTGTGCCAAATCTAACTGAAAATTACTTTCTCACAGTGAACATTGCAATGGAAAATGTCGGTGCTTGGCTTTCTGGCTTAAAGGAACTGCGCTACATGCTCTGTATTGAAGCTCCATGGAAATTTAGCTTGATGTTTTAACTTGTATGTCAACTAATGCGGTGTTGAACACGAAACTATGGGGACTGAGTACTTCATATAATTGCGTCTCAGCTAGGATCGTTGGGAGCGCAGGTAACTTCGCGGGAAGTCCTCATATGTATCATATACCAAAACTTAACGAATGCTTCCCGCATCTTTCGAAATCTTATATCCAAACTCCCTACCTGAAGATTACGATGCTACTGAGTAGGAAAATTAAAAACGAAGGGGGTGTTGCGCTGAGGCCACTTGGAATTCTTGTGGTCCTAACTGTCAAATTATGTAGGATAATATCCTCAATAAAATCCACATGGAACCCATGAGGGTTTGTCGCAGTTCAGTATTTCTACTATCTCAATATCAATAGTCCCAGGAATTCTGTTTATTCCCCTAAATGTACAAGTCTGGCACCCTGGCAGACCCATCGTTTCCAGTATTGGTTCTTCTGTCGAAAAATCTACGCCTACTTGACTACCATCTACAACCATTCATCCAGGCTCTCCCTTCGTATATCAAAGAAATCACTTCATCTCCATAGTACATTTTCTTTCCGATCCTGTCCCACAAGATCCAGATGGAGATCCTGATTTCAATTGACGTGACGTCCGTGTACACCAACATTCCCCACACCCATGGTCTCGCTGACCTTGAACGTTTTCTCGATACACGCCTCACTTCGAATTTGTTTTTTGAAAACCACAGTTATCTGCAAATCTAGGGCACAACCATATAGGAGAGAGAGCACCTGAATTCCACACGTCTCAAATCTTTCTGCAGGCTTGGCTGCATTGATGTCCTCTTAATCTAGACCTACGCACTGGAGGCTCTGGAAGCATTCCTGCAATACCTCAACTGCATTTTTCTCCCACGAATTCACCTGGTTCTTCTTCGGAGAACACATAACTTACCGTAGGTAAATGTGGATGTCTGTCTCAGTATCTAGAGCCTTGAGACTGGCGTCCACATCAACCCTACCAAGAGCATACAATATCTCCATTATATGGTCGTGCCGTGCGAGACATCTGCATCTGCTCCCCTGGCCAACTACTCCAAATTATTTCACTACCCTCTCCTCATGTCTTATTGACCGTGGATACCCCAGCCTATGCTACGTTGGAGAAAGCCAAACTAATATAACCATTCGCATCAAGAAACCGTCACAACTTCCTCATATCACCCCATACCTGAGCACACTTCACATCACTGCTGCACCTTTGATGAAACGTTTGGTGTTAGCATCCTGAAAATTCTGGATCTTGTTTCACCTGTCACAGTTAGGAAGAGAGATGGGAACAGACGTGCATATAATTCCCTCCAGGCTTCTATCTTCCTCTTATTCCTTCCGTTTTATTATTATTTATGTTAATTTTCGTTATTATTTCTGTTCATTTTCCATTATTATTATTGTCCCCCGCCTGTGATTCTCTACCCTCATATTCCTTTAGGAAGCCTCTTACCGACCCCTAGTTACTTGCCTCTTCCCCTCCAAGCATCGTTCCTGTTTTTTTTTTTTTTCCCGTGCCTTCATGGTCTGACCACGCCTTTGGCGAAACGTTGCTATAGTTGTGTGTGTGTGTGAGAAAGAGAAAGGTAAAATTAATCAAAAATTTGTTTAATTTCTGTTGTAATTATCTTTTTTCTTTCTTAATAGGCCAAAGTTTCCAGCTCGTGTTAATTGTTGGTTTTGCAACACCTTTACTGATGTACCGTATGGAAACAGAAATTGTTGGGATTGTCCTAATTGTGAGCAGTATAATGGTTTCTTACCGGTGAGTTGAATTGTTACGCTTTAATACATTTCATCATTGCTTTTGTGTTACGTGTAATGTCTGCTTTAGAAAATGCGGAAAGCATCCATCGCACAACTTTGGAATATGCAGGTTTGAAGTCTCTGGCGGTAACATAACACCTCAGCTCTACTGTTCGTGGTTTAGAAACTGAAGCCATAAAGTTTATTTTCCCACGCTTTCGGCATCCTGTATCTCCGACAAGTTTTCCCTTCGTTCATTAAAATTTTCATTCTTGTGTCAATATCAGGACTCACCTCCCAAAGTTTTTTTCCCGAGGTCTGTATATTGGACCGAAAGGAGGACGAGTTGTGACTTCGCTAGAAATAAAATTCCGTACCAAGTGTCAGAAGTTAAAATTCCGTACCAAGTGTCAGAAGCCCTCGTTGTGCGAGAAAATCAAATGGTTCACTTCCTTCTGCTTTAAATACAAGCAGGGCGTCAACCACCCCGCAAAACCTTGTATTCTCAGGGAATTTTATAAATCTGGAAAACTCAGGGAAATTTCTGAGGTGGACCTGTCCACAGTTGGTAAGAGTACTGCCCAAGCAAGTACCGGATTTTTTCATTTTGTTAAACTCCTGTAATTTAAAGAAATGATTTTTATTTTCACTTGTAAAATACCAGTAATGAACAAGATGCTTGGACTGGGTGGTGCTGGGATGAAAAAAAGGCCTTTTCGTTTTATTTACATATTCCACTATACTAAGAACTCAGGGAATTTAGGGGGGAAAAAAATAATATGGAGAACCTGGCAAACTCAGAATTTCAAGTCACAAAATTAATAGACACTATGACAGGGCTATTCGTAAGTTTCTCTGGGATTTGCGAACTCTGCAGTACATTAAGCACACGAAAGAAAGGAGCGCGGGAACGGATAGAGAAACTTCCAAATTTTCGTCTTGATGTACGGATACCCCGTGGTGGCGAGGCAGACGTCAATCCTGTAATCTGTTTTCCGCTACAAAACCCCCAGATTCAGTGAGAAACCAGTGAAACTGGCTACAATGCTCAACGAATATCCCTGTGCGTCATAGATCTTTTCGTAAGGCATATCAAATCTAAAAGGGACTAACATTCAATGGCTTGAATCAACTGTTCGTATACGCGGATGATGTAGTTTTAATATAGGAAGATATAGAAGCGCTACAAAGTAACACCGATGCCTTAGTAGAAGCGTGCGATGAGAGATGGGTCTACAGGTAAACATAGAGAAAACAAAATATATGTTAAGAAGCCGAAACACAGGAAATGAAGTAACTATATACGTAACAATTAAGAATGAGAACATAGAGAAAGTAAACAAATTTAAATACTTGGAGGCATACGTAAGAAGTAAAAGCGAGGTAACGAAAGAAGTAGAAAGTCGTTTAATATCGGGCAACGCATGTTTTTATTCAGTCCAGAAACTCTTAACCTCGCCATTAATATCAAGGAAGTCGAAATTGAAAATATACAGAATGGTTGCGGTAGAATTGCCGGTAATACTTTACGGTTGCGAAAGTTGGAGTACGACCCTAGCAGATGAACATAAATTACGAGTGTTTGAAAATAAGGTTTTGAGAAAGATATATTGGCCGAAACAAGACGAGATGACTTCACGGACTGTACGACTTACGTAAGAATAATGAAATCACGACGACTAAGATGGGCAGGCCATGTAGCTCGGATGGTAAAAAAACACTCAGATTATATTCCATCCTGGAGGGAAAGAGACCGTTGGGAAGACCGAGATGACGTTGGGAGGGCAATATTAGAAGAGATCTTCGAGAAGTAGGTGTTTGTGATGAGAACTGGCTTGATCTTGCCGAGGATAGATCCCGATGGCGAACGTTTGTTACTACTGGGATGAATTTACGAGTTCCGTAAGCCATAGAGTAAGTAAGTAAGTAATATCAAAGCTGAAAGCGTTATGTGTAGGGGGAGAATCACACTTTTTACTCCATCAAATTCAAAATTTAATGTCGACACGGCGTTTCAACACTTAAATTTTTAAGTGTAATAATGCGTTCAAGGCCGGCTGTAAGGTAAAGAAAAGGAAAAACCTTTTTACAATTTTTTAGGTATTCTATCAAAATTTCGAATTTTTCCGATTTAGGAGGATTTAGATGATGTGGAAAACTACAAACCCTGTATAAATTTCTTAAACCATATTAAGAAATTTAGCGGCAACGCTGTATTTCATTATTTTTGGGGTATAGGCATCTATCCTTTCGTAAATGTTATTCTGGACTGCTAATTAATTTGGAACAACTGTTTATTAAAATCGTGGGTCGTGGTTAATTGTCTCTTCCGTTCTTTTTTATGTTAACAATGTTGCCTTTTGAATGTAGTAGTTGCATGTCATGCATTTAAATGTGTGAAGCATTATGCATTTAAAATTATATGAAGCATCATGTATTTTTAAATACAGACACTTTTGAAGCACATTTTAGTGGGCCTTTTATTAATTTTTCCATTGTTTTAACTTATTTTGCTTTTAGTTTTAAAATTAATTTGTAAGAAATGAACACTTAACCAACAGTTTATGCTAGTTCGTTTGCGCTGTCGTCTGGCTGTTCATAGACAGTTTGGATTTTGGGTGCTGTTGTGCAGAATGATATTTACTGGAAACGTTGGATGTATGCGTTTCCGGGCAGCATAGTATAACATGTACTCACAAATAATGCAACATTTGGTGCCATAAATTTTATGAATACTTTGAACATTTCTCCAAGTTCTTTCATGTTGCAGCTGTAATCAAAGATAAATAGACCAAGAGTTGTTGTTTTCAAATAGTGGTTCCTTGTTCCGCCGTAAGTACTACGAAATTGTGTGGCATCACTAAATTACACGTATTTTTCTCCATTAAGTATTGCTGTTATAAGCTATAATTATGGAGGACTATTCATTTAATTTGTTTACATCACAAAATGGAGGACACTCATTAGGCAGTTGTCTTCCTTTCTCCAACTTTCCTATATCTTCTGTCTCTTCTTCATGGCTTAAGAATAATATTGGTATCCAAAATCTAGAATTCTTTACCTTTGTGATATTGGAATACATGGAAGTGTTCCAGCTTATTCAGTTCTTCAAAACAAATTATTGAATATCAAATTCAGTGCAAGACTTTTAGAATCTACAACTTGATATCTACAGAAACATGGAGTTGGTCAGGCAATCAGAAGGGAATAAAAAGTAAACAGCCCCTTGGTTACCCAGTCTGTTGTGGTCTGGTGGTTGGTGTGCCGAAATGCAAAGTAGCACTGTGAAGGTTGAGCGGGAATTCAGGTCCTGCTCAGGTAGATCAGGCCCATCCAAAGTGGAGTTGTCGCTCATTTTCCTCAGTCTCACGTCTGAATAGCGGAATGCTAGGATCTACAATTAACTTGGGCTCGCAGCCACGCCTCGGCATAAATCTGGTACACAGACCAGCAAATAAGCTAATTCCCCACAGAACAGACCCGTCTCCAAGCCTCCAGATACTGTAGTAGTGATGCACCGTTACCGACTGCGCTAGTGAGGTTTGTACACAATTTTACATTTAACTACGTTCAGATTTTACATGTGGACTATTTTTCTTTAAATACCCGGGTATTTTCAAGCCCTGTGTTCAGGTAATTGCATCACTAAGTGGTTTAGCTTTTGTTACCAAGTTTTTGGCATAAAATTTATGTATAACTGACGAATTGTATAGCAGCTATAGGTTTTATTTTCTATTCTTGTTGAGGTTGCCCATTGTCAGCAAATTACTTAGTGAAAATTTACTTACTATACGTTCTGGGTACGTTTGTATTTTGATGCTAAGAGACCTTTCTTTTCTTAATTCCAGGATGGTGATTACAATAAGCCAATTCCTGCTCAACGTGATGAACTACTGAATCACCCTGTAACAGCTTTAGGAATATCAAAGAAAAGAGCTGTACAGATTGCATCGAATGGATTTTGTAGGAATTGTAACGTAAATCAAGAATTGAAAATCCAGCAGTTGGCTTCATTCGTGCCTACAGAACATTCGAGGTTTGAAGAAGAAGTAGAACAATATAGGTAATAATTAATACAATAAATTCGAAATTGAACTAATTGTGTAGCGGATGAAATGTGTTCAACATCATGGGCACAAATGAGAAGTGAGCTGTTCTCTTAAAGTCTGATGTTTCTATTTTTGTCATCTTTTCTAGATATTTCTTCTAGTATTCTACTTCTATCCTTAATGTTACAGAAGTTTATATATATATATATATATATATATATA
>JAGDQP010055058.1:812-13220 GCA_022664845.1 Lepisma saccharinum
AAAAAAAAAAAAACAAAAAAAAAACAACAACACATAACTGAATTTCGACTTGAATTTATTTAAGACCTTTACGCACCTGATACTCAGGCCTGGATAGAGTGCGAGAAAAGATGCTGGAAGGTAGACAGCTACGGTCTATTTTGTAGGTACCGGTACTAGCATTTGTCTGCTATGACTGGGTGAAAATCATGGAAAAACTTTGGTCGTCCGCTGGGATCGATCCCAAGATCTCCCGAATGCTAAGTCTAACTCTACCACTGAACCACGGCTGCTCGGGAAAAAAGCAGCACTTCTGTTTTAAGGATTGTATGTAGTACGAGGAAGAGAACGGACATTGGCAATTTTTTCTTTCCATTTATTTGCTATAGATTTGACAGGCTGTGATAGCGTATGCGCATTAGAGTTAGTGTCAATTAGGTTGCATTACACCAAGTACGAAGAATTTGAATTTTTTATGACCTTTAGGCAACTTAGGCTCAGGTTGGAAAAGTGGAGTAATTTCAGTCAGGGCCTAAGCTGAAGGTACCATGCCCGCACTCGGCCACTGGGAAACACGAAGTTAAGAGTGCCATAAAGTGCTTACAATATAGCAACTTCGGTTGTATCAATGACAGAGAGATGGGTAAATAGACATTACACATATAAACCTCACTGTAAATCTAGGTCTACGTTGTTTACATTGTATGTTGATTGCCACATAGCTTGGGGATTATAATAATTTAATATTAAAAATGTTTTGAGGAAATGGCTCTAGATGTTGAGTGAAAATATAAGGAAAAGCAACGAAGAAGAAACATGTTTTGTAAACATGGAAGTATTTCAAGTAGGTAAGTATGTTCCTCTTCTTCTTCACAATCAAGAAAGCCTGAATTCGATTCCCTGTTACAGAGCTGCATTTTTATCTCTTCGATTTTTTTTTTACTAATGATCTTAGGCATGGGTCGAGGAGGGTGGTTCCTAATAACCACGCAATAATATGCAGAGAAATAGTATATTTGGACATACTTACAACCACCACTAGAGAGAAACACAACAGTTATCGACCATATAGAATGAGTTTTTCTTTTCACGATTTACCTCTATTTTATTACACGAATACCTTTACCATACATAAATAAAGGTGCTGGTAGCTATATTCATCATCCTTCCATCCAGACAAGTGCTCTCCGAAGGTTTGTTTCCTCTGATGTGTGACGTGATTAGACAGTAGCCATATGTGTGTGCAAACTCGAGCATTTCTACACACACTTGCATCTCATTGTCAGTCATAAACAACCGTATTACATACAGTCTTCGATCTGACTCTTATTACCACTACCACTCGTATATCCTCCGTAACTGCACTGCTAGGAAAGTTGACTTTTTAACATCTAAAGAAAAAGTCGTTTCGACACTTCAAATTAATTAGCTGTTGATCGTTTCATGTACAGTGGTTTTTTTCTTTTACTTCAAATTCCTATTATAACATTTGAAAATACATCTTTTGTACTCTTTTTTTCTTCGCAAAAATCCGTGTTAAGCCGTTTTTATAGCAGAGTATACCCATTATCCTATGAAATGGGTAAACGGGTCTCTGCTTGGACCCTGGTCTGATCCGGCGTCCCGATCATGGTACCGATTTCGATTCTATGACCCATAAGTCAAAGAAGAGAGTTCAATCTTTCATCATTATAAACTTTTGCATCTAAACAGTGTTTCTTCCAGGGGTTACCGAGACAATTTACAAAATTGATATATTCAAACCACACACGAACAACACCACGTCACCGGGTCTTGGGTCAAGATTCGATCGTCAGGTCACCGAATTAGTCAGGCTAGGTTTTTATATCAAAATCTGGTACTGAGTAATTCGGGTTAAGACCAGATCACTCGATTTAACGAGTTAATATTCATTAGGATCAAGTTTTAAACCGGTTTTCATATCAATTATGTTAGAATCAGGCCGGTCGAGTCACTAAAGTGACTCGGTTTCAGCTCTGTTTTCTGTCCTAGGATGGAACTGAAATTGATGGTGGAAGCAGTAAGGACTTATATAGTTGTATTTCACTTAACCTGATATACATACTTATTCATTAATATAGTAGAAATAGATAAAGGAAAATATATCTGTAACTCCTAAATTTGAATTCGAACTACATGTACTTACATACAGACATATTAACTACTTAAGAACATATAAAAATGAATAAATTCTACTCCTATTACACTTGAATGTACAGTCTTTCTTCCACCCCCTTTTCTCCCTCTCACGCTGACACAAACACAAACCCATATCAGCATCTGCTTCCTAACACATGAAAAACTAAAGAAATAACTAAACGAATGTACTGAACTTGCTTCAAAGTAAAATCGTGGTAAGAGTACAAAGAATCTATGTCGGTTGACGGTTTTGTTAACTAAAGGAGCTGTGAGCGTTAAATGTCGAGGTATAATACTTTTTTGTGGGGGGAGGGGGAAGTAGGCTCTTAGCCACTCTGTTCAATGGACGTAACTAAACCCTTGAACACTTGTACGGAAGTTGAGCGTGCTAATCTCGTACCTAACTGGGTATTTCAAGAGAAGATAAACCATTTATTTCTTGAATAACTGGTTGAAGAAAATGCCTTTAAATTTTGTTTCTAGAGGTATTTAAGAGGCCTCAGTACCTAGACTGATGTTCCTTTTTTTAAAAAAATATATTGAATATGACAAGCAAGAATGGTGGACACAGAGAGAGAATCCCATAAGATTGTGCAGCATTGCGTTTTCTTTTAGTTCCTTCCATATGAGTACAGTTGGAAGCTGTACATATGACCTACTTGATACACCGTTATATCCTTTCAACACTGAAGATAATCCGAATGTATCTATTTTCTATTCCTTGTAATATGCTAGATTAACAGACAGGTCACTAAAAACTATGTCACATTTATAGCGCGAGTATGAGAAGACTATAGTACGGTGAATATTGTGAACACAGTGTATAGAAGTAATTTTAGGTCCCTTGATAGCGAAGCTACAGAAAAAGGGGCCTTAAAATTCCCCATCAGTCGTCCGTGTTCACTTATTAAATCTCAGGAATCACAAGGTATAGAGAGGTCCTTGAGGTGTCGTTGGACAGGTATCGGCTCCGAGTTGCTGGAATCGCCTTGATTGGTGAGTGGTTCAGCGTTGCCAACCCAGTTTTTTTAATAAATTCAATTGCTCAAAGTGCTTCCATTTCATTGGACCTCTCTTCACTAAACTTGGCACAGACACAATACAAGAATACTGGGTGTGTCCATGCTACGAAGCCCCCTACTCATCAGTGTTGCCAACCTGTTTTATATACTTTTGTTTAAAAAAATGTTATTATTTTACTCGTGGCAGCACCAAATTTCACATAAACTTATTCGACACAATAGAACAACGCTGTGCGTGATGTGTCCCCAAGCACACTGTTGTCAGTGTTACCAACACGCATACAGAAAAAAATATCTCATGAACCACAAAAATGAAGAAATATGACTGAGGTGTATTTGGAAAGATCTTGGTTACACTAGCTCATGGCCACCGTAGCAGCTTTATTAATGTAGAAAGTCGCCAACTTATAAATATTTTTTTTCAAATTGGCTCCATTCTATTATACATATCTGCACCAAGATTTGGCATACATATTATTAAATAAAATTTAAAAATTATGTGTATCTCATCGTCATGAGCCATGGCTAAACCACGGAGATGGCTAAACCTGTCTGAGAGTGTATATTTCCTAGGTAGTTCTACGAAAAACGTTGATAAAGAAGACAGCAAATCGATCACTTGCTGCACATGACATAGAAACGTAAGCAGAATTTAGCCAAACGAATATTAAAATTACTTCCAAAACTCCAAACATCTCTTGCATAGATTTTAGGTGAGAGAACCATGAAGAAAGGTCTGTTAACTCGATTCGTCTTCTAAGACAACAGACTACAGTTTTTATATTTCTTAAAAATACGCACAAAATAAAATTAAAGGGACTTTTATCAACATGTTACACTAATTCTCAGAAATTACAAATTATAAAGAGGACATCTACTCTTAGACATTTCTATGGATATGTTACTGCTAAACCACATGCACTCAAATATTACAAGTGCCTTGTTAACTAACACGAGAGCAAATTGAAAATTCAAATGAAACAAACCTAAACTTATATTGTATTGACAGGAAAGGTGCGGTCCTTGCGAGATGACTAGATAACCCAACCGATTGTAAAATTCAGGGGACAAAGCTCTAGAAAAATAAGAGAGGCTCCTTAGAAATAATTACCAACAATAAGTGTACCATCTTCAAATAATTAAAATCACACATATACCAGCACGTATATGTACTGTATGAGCTAAACAAACAATTTCTTTTCAAAAGGAAAATCAGAAGCCCTGCCATATAAAACCTTTTATTTTTTGAGAAACGATATTTGTCCTACAAAACAAATATAAGGTTGGAATTGCTCTTAAGATGCTTACTACAAGCACGAGGAAGCGAAATCATCACTGTATGAAATTCTCTTAAAAAGAAAAGGTCTATGGAAATACACATAAAGCCAACACAACCATCGATTCCATTCTTAGATCGTTCAAAAGGAGATAATATCCATGCATATGTATTGAAAAAGAGACGAAATAACCAACATATAAAACCAAAGATAAAAAATATACTTTTCTATAATATTATTAAAATGACAGTCGCTTATGAAAAGATTTTGAGTATATTTATGGCATTTAGGGGCATCTCACGCTCAGGTCGAGATAGGGCGAAAGAGAATGTGTTGGAAGCTAGTTGGCCAGCTCCTAGCTACTACGTACAATCCCGACATTTGCCTGGTACTACTATCTATGAAAAGATAGATGGATAGACATCCTAGGAAATCCAAATCGTTGTGCCATTAAGCACATAAACTGAAACACCAACATAGAAGAGAAACAGCCTACGAAATCTTGCAAACTGCAGCACCGAGGTAAAAATGTCTGGCCCCTATACGCAAGAAAAAGGAATTGCTGATAGAATTCCAGGAGTCCGGGCTTCATTGTCCGATCAGATGATAAAAAAAATACTATTTCGGGAACCTGTTTCTGCAATTAAGACAAGACACTTTCCAAGAAAGCTCTTCATATGTGGGAACTAGTCATTCATAGAATAGGCACATTTTTACTTCCTTTCAAGTGATGTGAATGAACATTTATGAATATTATAAGCAAATGGAACAACTTCCCCCCCAGGGGGGAATTTTGAATCTCCGTGGGGGAGACTTTCCCTCCAGGCCACCCCCTGGATTCAGCACTGGTTAGTAGAATCGCCGAGCTAACTTTTTAAAAATGTGCGACGGAAAAATAAATATACAAGACAAGGTCACTTTGAACTTTAAAAAGTCATGCCTTGCACACCGGATCGTTCGGTAGAGACATGTGTGCTAGATATGCTATAAACTTTAGATCTGTGTTTACCCCTACATACGCCAAAACCACAATGGTTTTCTTTCTGTAATCACTGCTCCCCTAAATAATATTTATAAAATAAACATATTTTATAATAGCATGCTTACCATCCATTTTGTCGAAGTGTTTGTTTATTTTAATGTTTTACGTATCCGTGACTACATCGATAGTTCCTAACAATCTTAGCCCTGTTGTCAATAAATGGTTATCATTATTTAGATTCTGACGAATTACAAAAAAAAAAGTTTTTTTTTTGTCTTCAACAATGTGTGCTGTGTGATGATTCATAATCATACAATTTTTTAAAAATGCTCTGGTACAGATCATACATTTTAACGTTGTGTCTACTCGATACAAAATTCACTACGTTAGTTACGGCATTACGGGGGTTGGGTACTCGTGATTTTCGTTCCAGTTGTAGACCAATGTGCATAAAATCATATGGAATGAGATGTATTATTAATCGTCATGAATTAAAACTATATTGCACGTTATGTTGCATAAGTAGAGGCGTGATTTTTCTTCACGTTGACCTCTCTTCTATGATTAACCACCCCGAGAACAGAACGCGGTCTGTTATCACTGAGAAAAACGAATGTTATATTAATACATGTTTTATTCATTACATTCATGAACGATCACGACATGGACATCAATATACGTTAGTGATATAACACAATTTAATATATTTTTCATTATATTACTTACATATTTTCAATGATTTTACATAAAAGGAAGTGTTATATAAATATTCGCATTCTATTTTACGCCAGTAACTATAGTCTAGGAAAATTACGGAAATATGTTGTGATACTCAGAACAAATTATTTTATTTTATTTATTTATTTTATTTATTGACTTATTTTCCATGCCGGAGTTAAGGCCACAAATGCCTTCTCTTCCACTCAACCATGTACATACAAAATCTAAATAGGCTATCAATATTAATACTGGTATATTGATAATTGGATAATAATTAAGAAAAAGAATAAACACTAAATGAGTACACATAACTACACAAAGAAAAAAAAACACGTATAAACAGACCAATGCACATACACACACATTATATATATATATATATTCAGCCAGGATTTTCTGTTTGGCTAATATTAAGCAAAAATTGGGGACCTGTAACTAGAATTTTAGGGTTTCTATTTATTTTACCATTTGGCAGAATCTCTGGAGTCTGACCTCTGAGAGGGACAATCATGACGTCACAACGTTCTCGCTATGGTAAAGAATCCTAGAGTGAATAATTCCGTAACAATAATGTCTTGAAAGTTTAATACGTTGCAACAATTTGACGCAATAAATGCTTTCATTGCGTATTAAGAAGAAAAATACTTAACCCGACTTTTTTCTAACCTATGGCTGTGCATTTTATGAAATGTTTAAAGTGCTTATTGTTTTCGTCACCAAAAAGGAAGAAAAAAAGTATAATCGCAAAACCAGAGCTTTCCTTCGAAAGTACGAGTACAAAGTAAAAAGGAGGTTCTCTTAAAAAAAAAAAAAACATAGCTGAAGGAGTACCGAGCCCGGGACCACTGAATCACAAGTCCAATTCCTTATCCATCTTTTTGCCATTTTATTAAATCTGAATTACGGTACAGAATCAGAATAAACGGAAAATATTACAAAAACATTAAGTGCAAATAAAGTTATAAAACAAATTAAACAATAACAATTCAAAATAACCAATTTCAAATATTAATAAAATATAAACATTTTTAAAAATAAAAAAAAATCTATGAATTGGTATCGAACCTGGGATCACTGTCCTACAATTCCACCGCCTTATCCATTACTCCACGTAGCCAACTATCATCCAGTGCTTTCTGAGAGCTCTTTATATCAATTCCGTACACGGGTAACAGACACTACTTATTACATAGTGTTCAGACGTCATAGTTGTCCTCTCCGCAGACAAGTCTCTGCCATTTTATTCCGTTCTCCCAGCATTTCTGTTTGTTTAGAAAACAGGAAACAATGTGTTTTACCATTAATAAGCTTCGGAGAAAAATAGCAGTTAAGCCAGTAACTGCTATTTTTCATCGGTTGTAACAGTGATAGCAATTTATCCGATGTAGCAGTGAAAAATAGCTTTCCAGATATCACATCCGGCATAAAGTAGATTTTCACATTTTTGGCGTTTATTGCCTTCTTCAAACTGCCGATTCAATTATAATTGATAAATAATTCAACCAACAGATGTCGAGCAATATAAATGTAAAAAAAAATGTTCTGAAAGAGTGCTTAGCAGCTGATTACGTTTAAGGGCATATTAATTTATTTGAGAAAAATTCCTTTATGAACAGCGAAAGCAACTAAAATTATAATGCTGTAAAATATCCAACATGTAGTCGATGTAATCTATAAGTTTATGCGTAGGAAGAAACCTGTTTCAAATTTATGTTCAACGATGTCGGTTTATTACAGTTGGTTTCTCTTAATCAGGTATATCATTACTATTTGTTATATTTCTGATTTCTTCTTATCTGACATCAGATTTTCGAATTACGATTTATTTTGCATGTTCAGTGTCGAGGCGCTTCTTCTTTCACAGCACTTATAATTCAGTTTGATCATCGTAAGCTGTCTCTACAGGTCTTCATTCCAATCTCTTAATATCGACAAGTATTTGACGGTTGACCATAAGTAATCCATTACTGATATCCTTTCAATCCTGAAGACTCTTTAGACTTTTTTGTTTCATATAAGATTGAAAGTGTCATATAAACAAGACGTAATAAGTACAGAAATTAAATTCTTAAGATAAGATGCTTTTTATAGAGACTATGGTGATGGAGTTCCTTGATAAAAAGATTCAGAAGATTCCAGAAAGATACAAGGAATAAAAAATATGGGGAAGAAGCAAGCAACCGTTATAAAGAATTTTGTTTTTCTCTCGCTCTTTATCTCTCTCTCTTTCTGTGTGTGTGTGTGTGCGATTTATTTCTAAAACGAATGAGTGGCCTGAAACAAAGCAAAGGTTTCACTCCGTGTGTATTCAGTCTTTGAGGTTTTTAGCTGTATGTACGGAATTCAAAATAATACCTTTTATTAACGACTAACGAGATCTAATTACTTTTCACTACACAGTAGAACTTCTACTCTCTCAATCATATGTGAACAAGAGGAAGACGATGTACAAAACCTTGTCATCATATCAATAAGTGCTTAAAACTGTGTTTCTTTCAGAAGATTTCATTCGTGTTGGGTGACTCATGAAAATTATAACTAACGTGTATTGACTCCAAAGTACTAAAATATAAAATAATTATTTTATTATTTAACAATATATCGTACGTCCTTAGTTTACCTGAAAAGAACATAGAATGTGTTCTAACAGTGTTTATAGAATGTGCTGTTGTATACCTATTTCAGTGTAAGCATGAGTAATACAAGTGTTGAGACTGATTATATCGGGTGAGTGGTTAAAAACCTGTGGGGGGGCCAAAGCCTGCCCCAAAAGCATGCCTGAAAGAAACAATGAGATAGGCATTCACGGCGAATGGTTTTGGGAATATCTATCATTCGGGGTAGTATGAGGACGCCCTATAGCAAGGGCTTCCATCCCTTTTTGAACCAACGACTCCTTTAAAAATCTGAAAAGTAGTGCAAAGACTTTCTACGTATCAGAATTTTGTTTCCTTATGTCATTAATATACGTTATAAATAAAATGTTACTGTTACGCTGAGAAGGTAAGATACAAACATAATAAACTGTACCATTGATGAAAAGCTATATCTGTTTATGTAGTTGTCATTTCACTGATTTCCTTAAGGGATGCCATTTTTGAACAAATGACTATTATAATACAGGTAAATATGATAAATATCAAAGATCGTAAAAATTAAATTTTAGGCAATATTTTAAACTTTCACAACGATTTCATCATAATTCTATTCACAATAAGGTTAAGTGATTCTGAGAAAATCTTTATTAGCGGGGTTTCAAGTTAAATTTATAGGGTAGAAGTAAATTTATGCAGTTTTTTTTATAACGATTTAACCGTTCAAATTTAAAATTTGGGGTTGACTGCTCGAGAATTTGGATGCTGACCCCAATTGTGTTATGGCAGGCAAACCATCTCTGTTGAGATGGTTTTTTGTACCCTATTTACAAGCAGATCGTGGTAATTCATTCAATCTTGGCCAATGAAAACGCTCTTATTAGACTCGTATAAATATCGCATAATGAACAAAGTGAATAATAAGTATAATTAATATACAATTACACAACGAGATGTCACACAGAGTAAATGTAAGTGCTATGTCCAGAAGATATGTCACTACAAACACATGTTCTTGTAAAATACGGAAAATTATTTCAAACTTTCCCTTTATATAAAGGAAAGGCGATTATACTCATCTGGCAAAATATCCAACCATTAGTTGATGTTCTCATCAAGTACCACATGAGAAATTAAAGTCTGTATTTACTTAAAGTTTCGGATAAAGAGTACACTTAGATACACCTAAGTACAGTTCAATAAATCGAAGCCGCAACAAGTATAATTTCGATTGAATATGGTGTAAATCTAAACCTCTTTTATTTACGGGATAATACAAATATTTACGATAAAGCCAATTGCGTCTATGCCATACAAAGTTGTGTAAAAATTGATTAAGTCTCCGCATAAAAGGCATTGGCGGTTCAAGAACACTAAGACGATGGGATAATTTGGAGCCAGTAAATTGATTAACCAAAATACAGCGTCCACGGTATGAGAGTCCAGGAAAGAGCCTGTTCCAACGGTTAGTGAGAGTTTCAACTGCAGTCAAGAGTTACTCCCAATTTCTAGTCTCCCATTCAGGAGTGTTACCAAGAAACAGGCCCAAAAATTTGTCACCTTCACGAGACCAGGAAAAATTTAGTGGCGAGTCAGTTTGATTTTACCAGGAGCCAGGAAATAACCCAGTAAATTTGTATACATTTAACGCAGCTCCAGAAACTTAACAGTAAGATTAAAACGTCTCACTGAGAATATCAAAACCTCAATCAGCATTAATTATATTGACATCATCAGCATAAGCAGAAGATACAATGGAAGTGTTGGAGAGACGAAGACTATATAGAAACTGTTTTGGAACACAGACGAAAAAACGGGTCTATAACTAATGAGAATAAGGGTGAGGAAAGTGGATCACCCTGACGGACTCCACGATTAAATTGGAAAGGAGAAGTAAGATGAGAGCCAACCCGAACAAAACTTTGAACTTTAGTATACAATAAACTGAAAAAAATACAAAAGAATTGGCCAAAACCATAAGTACCTAACAAATGACGAAGGTAATCATTGTTGACAGAATCGAATGCTTTTTGTTGGTCCAACGAATCTATCTCGAGAAGAGAGTTCTCTAAGTTAGCGTAAGTAATAGCATCACGAATAAGATGTAGATTAGAAAAAATGGTGCGTCCAGAACACAAAATGTTTGACAGGGAGAGATAATAGTAGGTAAAACGTGAGAAAGACGGTTGGCCATAGCTTTGCCAATAATCTTATAATCAGTATTAACAAGAGAAATAGGACGCCAGTTATCTAAGTTCAACCTATCACCTTTCTTCGGTAGGAGAATAAGCACTGCTCTTCTAGTTGATATTGGAAGCAAATCACTGCTGGTAGCACTTTGAAGCATTTAGAGAAAGAGGACCTGAGTGTTTTCAAAATTTTTGATAAAATTCGACACTGAGGCTATCATACCCACTAGAGTTTAGCTTATGAAGTTGGGACATTGCCGTGGGGAGTTCAGGTAACGTAAAGTCACTATCACATTGTAATTTCTCATTCTGAGATATTGTGGGGAGA
The DNA here is from genome assembly GCA_022664845.1 of Lepisma saccharinum. Classification (NCBI taxonomy): domain Eukaryota; kingdom Metazoa; phylum Arthropoda; class Insecta; order Zygentoma; family Lepismatidae; genus Lepisma; species Lepisma saccharinum. The sequence continues at coordinate 12,064 of JAGDQP010055058.1, forward strand.
TTAGACCAAAATTCAAGGTTATCCATATTAACAGGTCTCTCGGTATAAAAGTCTTGATAATAAGTTCGGATTACTTGTCGAATGCGTGTAATAAACGTGACTAAATCATCATCCACTAGAAGCTGTACAATATTATTATAGACATTTTTGTTTCATTTCGAGCGAAAAAGCAGATGAATAGGTATTATAAGCACTAGTCACAATATATTTCTCTTTATACGTGATATCATAGACGTCTCTTGAGTAAAACTGTTGTAATGATGAACAGCATTCGCGGTATAAAACAATATTCTCCGGAGTGTTAAGTCCTGTAGACAACAGATATTCACGCTGACGGAGCAGAGCATGGTATGTAGAACGGGACTCAAAATGTATCGCACTAAGGAATCTTAAGGAGAGGACCTTCACTTCCGATTTCAGGTCTTCCCACAACTGTATCATGTCATCAGTATGGAGAGATAAGGTGGCATAATATTCCAAATGTTCAACTGCGGAACAATAAGCACTTTTCGAAATTAATGTATTTGAAAGAGTACGGTTTTTTGTTTGAGATATGAAGAAACTGAAATTACACATTCGGCACTGTCGAGATAAGAAAAAGTTGGATGATGAGACACTGTTTGAATAAAAGTGAAAAAAGGTGGTGTGGTGTAGATTCGGTCTAACCTGCTTTCAGGCAAGTAAGATTGCGAGCCTCTATACGTAAACTGAAGTTCAGTAGGGTGAAAATTATGGAAAACGTCATTCAAATTAAATTTGTGTAGAAATTGAGATAAAGCATAAGCAAGTTGAACTTTTAGTTCCCGGCTATTCATACGATCTATAGGCGCCAAAGTGACATTAAAGTCACCGCACAATATAATAAAATCCAATTGTAGATGATTGGTAAAATAGTTCGTAAGCGTAATTACTAGTTGAATACCGGCCGCTTCTTGCTGTGGAAAATGCAGATTTATGAGTAGAAGTTTACGAGAATAGGTTGTTAGTTAAAGAACTTGTAGCGACCCATTTTCGCTTGGTCGCAACATTACCCTCTCCCTTTTTGTGTTCTCTTTTTCTTTTCATTTTTGTGCTTTGTCGGCGATATTTTTCGGTTTCAACTTTCTTCCTAGTTTTATTTGTCCAGATTACAATAAAGATTAGCCATACAGAACATC